>MNCI01011084.1:1452-67021 GCA_015680685.1 Gnetum montanum | reverse complement strand
AACATTACAATTACCCACTAATCTAGAAATTTCCTATATTTTATTAAAATAAACTTCTATTATATAATAAAAAGAAAAACTTATTATCTTCTACTCTAAAAAGCCAATATAGATTAGGATTGACATGCATAGAACTATTATCTTTGTTTTACCATGTTGTATATTTTGCTACATATTTTCTCTTACCTCGATACACTTGCTTATGGATACTAATGAGTAACTAGTAGTCCCTATGCCCAACCATACAAATCACAAGCATGCACTAGTGATCTGATCGAATTCCATGGACATAGATCCTAAGTGTATCTATAGACAAAGACTGTGTCTTAAGGAAATGCATGATCATTGCCTTCTTAACTCTTACTTTTTTAGGCCCTTATGTATGGTTAAATGTGAGTTATGACATATGATATTTATTTTTATTTATATTTTTATATGTTTTTATCATAAGTGTTGATTAAAAGATAAATGTTTAATAATGAACTACTCTAAGTATCTAAAGGTTCTAAGGCTAACTATCCTAACATAAGTATTTGTACCCACTTGTCGTACACATCCCAAACTCATACTAACAATACTAAATTACCAGGTACCAATTTCTAGGCATACCAAATGACCATTGTTGGGATTACCAAGCATTAAATGGTATGCTCAAACTGGTCATACTTATGTGTTCATTATTAAATGTATTAATTAATTAACACAAGAACATAAAGTTCATTAAAAAAAAAGTGCAAGCAAGAAACATTAATCTATTCCAAGTGCTAAAATGAATGTCAAGATTCTCATCTTTATTGTTGATCACATCAATGTGTTCAGGTACATGATGCTAGAATAAAGATTTGTACAATTACTTTAGTTCATACTATGGACACTCAGAAAATATTCTAACTCTAGCAAAAGCAAACTAGAAGATCTCCTCTATACTACTAACTTAACATGTCAAAAATTTGATGGATATGTGCATTTATACAAACTTGACTTGACTTTGTGTTGATGCATCAACGCAAATGTCCAAGCATCAACATAGCTACATCGACATATGTCCATCAACACAACCAGTCAACACTACTTCATCAGATACCTATTACTTTTCTTATTAGCTTTTCTTGGAATCCATTCGATTTCTGTAAGTAATTCTTTATTTATTCATACAGTTATGTATGTTATTTAAGTAATGCCTTACTACCCTAAGCCCAGTTAGTGGAATGTTATATAGAGCATGTCAACATAGAAGCTAGAAGTAGTAGAATGATATCTTTACAAGTGAATGCAACCTATGGTCAAGTCATCATGAATCATGGTATTTACAAATCCAAGCTAGAGGTAGATGGTAGTAATCCTATACTAACAAAAGGCACCATGACCTAACCAAGATCCATGGTTAGATAATCATGACCTCACCACAATTCATAATGAGGCAACCGTGAGCTCATCACAACTCAGAACTAAGATAGAATCCAACCAAAGGTTGAGGGTAATACTATAGTAGCTTTACAAGCAATCATGATCTAAGTATAACCTATGGTCTAGCCTCCATGACTTCATCATGATTTATGATTGGTGAGTGGCGAGATACACCTACACTCAACCATACGAATACGAGCATTAACAAGTGATCCGATTGAACTCCATAGATGGAATAGTTGTGGCATCTAGACAATTAGCCTTAGGTCGCAGTTCGTTGTCTTCCCACCTAGACTAGTATTAGCTTTGTCATGTATGGTTTAGTCTAGAGTGAGGTGTATGATGTGTTTCTAACCTAATGCTACTCCTGAAGGCAATGGAAGGTCATATTAACTACACTAAGAGAGAAAGGATAAGAGAGAATCTAAGCTAGCCTAAGTGCGATGAGCATCCATTCCTCGATTATCCGTACACATCTTGGACTTTTTGCATGACTACCACTAGGATTACCAAGCACAAATCCTAGGTACGCTACTGGGTTACCAAGTAGTCACACTTAAATGCTCGTAATCAAGTCGTACTCATTCCGTGTTTAAAAGAAGTTTAAGGATGAGAGATATTAACTAGGAAAGCAGTAAATAATAATTAATTAAATGATTAAACTAAGTGAATGCTACAATGATGAAGTAATCTCAATCTTTATTGCTGGTCATGTGTGTGTCCAAGTACGTCACACTCGAATAAAAGATGTTGTACAATTACATTCACCACACTACGGGCATACACTGAGAGGAAAAGGGTTGATAGGAAAAAAAGAAACTAAAACTTAACACTTAAACTAAAACTGACAAAAAGCTGCCTATCAGATCTGTCTACATCTTATTTATAGATGAGGAGACAGGCTGCAATATTGCGTATGCGATATTGCGGTTGGGCTACGATATCACGTACACGATATCGCAGTCACCCAAAATCTGATTCATCACCTCCACGACTAAATGAAAACTCTTGCTCAAGTTACAATGATTACACAGTGGATAGGTATGGGATTATTAGATGGTGAAAATGGGATTATGTCGCAGTGTGGAATGAAAACAAAACAAAGACACAACACAAAGAATGTGCTACAACTACAAAATTTGTGGAACTCATGTAGTTCCTGGTAGTGGTGGCTCCTCCATTGGTGCTCTCCCTTTGTCTTGTGCTCCAGGTTTTGAGACTTGATGGTGTTGGAGGATGGCTTGGAGCTTCTCGTCTTAGGTCCAAGGGTCCTGTGCTGTCCATGCTAATGTTTCGATGTTTGACGGAGTCCACACTTCCCACGAATAGGGTAGTTACAGTAACATTTGATTGGCCTTGACATACCAAGCTGCGAATACTCGTCATTCCTCTTCATAGGCTCTAGCTTTATCTTTTTATTCTTGGAAATCTACAAGCCATTGAGCCAAGTCTACTGTGACACCTTTTTGGCCTTGGTAGCTTCCCTTCACCACCTCAAGTTTAGAATTTTTGATCTCTAATTTTTCCAATAACTTCTTGCGTTCTGAAAATTCTGCTTATTATTTGACATAGGTGGTAGCTACCTGTTGCTCGAGCTCTATTCTTGGGTACCTTGGTGTTAACATGGCAAGGTTGGCATACTGAAGGTTTGCCAACTCCATGTATTCTATTAGATCCTGAATCTTCAGGTTCTAGTTCTTAACTTCCACTTTGTGGGCAAAGGCATATGTGTCCAATATGGCCCACCAGTTAGTGTGTTGACCAATGATAGCATTGATGTGGGCCTTGGCCATATGGATATCCTTATCAAGGATATGTTTGTACATTCCCACCTAATCTTGGAAGTGCTCCTTTAGCTTTTCATGTCGTTTAGCCTCATTTTTTCACATGCTTATTTCAATAGATATCTTTTGATGGATTAAGTGTAGCTCCTCCATTGAGAGGGTTTAGTTCTTCCTGGCTAAATGACTTATGTCTTGGTTGACCTGGATGAATTGTTCTCGCAATGGAAGAAAATGTTCGTCGAGAACATTCTTTTGCTTTTCCATAGAGGTCAACCAAAGGTTGTCGGCAAAAAGCTGTTTATTTTCCTCCTATAAGGCGTTGAGTGCTTTGAGATGTGGATGAGTTTGCACCTGTGCTACAGAGGCATCCAAAATAGCCTTCTCTTTTTCTTTAGCCACCTTTTTATTCTCCGTTAATAGCTTGATTAGTTGCTCAATTCTGAAGCTGTCAAGCTGTTCTATGAGAACAAATTGTAAAGGATCCCACTGTGCTGCTTGTAGGGCCATGAGATACTCTTGTACTTTCTACACCTCTACTTTAGCATGCTCGACCCTCACTTCTGTTAAGACTAGCTTTCGCTTCATGGAAATGAGGTCCAACTAGATTGCCGTAACATCCTAAGGGATGTCAAATAGGGACGTCATTACTTATCCTGTTTGTAGCAATCGATCAAGCGCATCCTCATGTTCTACAGGAGTCATTGAGGTTTCAGCCAAAGTTTGAGCATCTCGTGATCCTATGAGATCTGCCGGTGGCACAACAAGTACATTGAACAATTCTTTAATATGGCTTGCGACCACTTCTACAGCTCCCGCACCATCTTGGTGTTACATGACCACCATAGTGGCCCCTTCACCAATTTCTAATTGCACCTGGAAAGATGTCACGTTACCTGAGATCTGTTGTGACCAACTACTTTCCCCTCCTCTTATATGAATAGACACTTCACCCCTTGTGCGATCCAAAGAAACTGTGGACTTTATGGCATCATCAATGATGCAGAAGAGATTTGCATCATCACGACTTCCCCAATTGACCATCTCAACGATGGCCTTGAGATGGCTCATCAATGGTCTGTAATCTTGTGGCAACGGTGGCTGATCTTGGCCCATGCTAGGCCCTGCTTACTATTTTTGGTTGGGTCTTGTACTTTGAGTTTGGCTGGGTCCTGCAAGTTAAGTTGCAGTTGGTCCAGCCGTCTATTTGTCTTTTTCTTCTAGCCCTAGTGTCTCACTAGTAATCTACCTTGCAGCTGGTGGCTTTAATAGTTCAACATAGGAAGCATTTTGGGCTTTTCATAGGACATCATTAGTGTACCCCCGGATACCAGCACATCGGCAAAGCTTTCTGATAAGACAAGGGAAGGGAAACACCATCTTCCATTCCTCGAACCTCCTTAGGATCTCTGTTAAATATAGATGAGGTAGGTTAGCATTAACCTTTCCCATCAGCACTACACATCCTCTTACTACATACATTGATATTCTTGTTAAGCCCTTCATGGGAAAGAGGTGATAAGTTCCAATTTTGAAGTAGATCCTCTCTTCCATCATCAACTCACCAAATGTCTTATCTCTACCATACGTCCTTTCCAACCAATCTCATCGCACATTGGGTTCTGAACGGGTGGATAACTGAGCAACCTTAGGCCCTATATTCAGAAGGTTTAATACCTCCAAAATGGCTTATGTGGAGAAATCGATTATCACACCACAAATATTGATGGTGGTGCCTTGTTCTCTATTGTGCCGAATTGGTATGTCTACCCTAGGTACCAGGCACCGCTTTCAGAGAGGATAGGCAATAAGGGAGATCCTGTGAGGTGATCCCTAATAGCCTCAGGAGTGAACTCTATAAAAGATTCAAAGTTTAATTCCACAATCACCGCAGCGAATGTGGACTTTTCATGGATGGCCTAAACACACTCTTGGGGTAACATGAGATGTTGTCCCTATTCAGGTGCTATAGTAGCTCCTCCTTCTACTTGCCCAGACTGTATAGTAGGAGGATCTTCTTGATGAATGCTAAATGATTGTTCCTCCTATTCTGCATGTTTCCCAGCAAGGACGTGTCTTCCACCTCTCCTAGTTCGTTTGCTTCCACCTTGAGTAGGACCTTCCTATTGTCCACTTTTCGAGGCCATCTGCAATCACGTGGGGTCAAGCATTAGTAAGGTTGTTTTTGAAGTTAAATTATACCTTACTACTTGCCTTAACTAATTAATTTATTTTATCTTCGTGTGATAAATTCCAAAAAATCTAGATGCTATTCGGTAGGTGTCCCTCCCCCATGACTAAGCTGAACACTCCAAGTTCAAGTAGCTTTAGACAGAATTAAAATCGGAATACCAGTGAGCAAGATATGGATATAAAAGCAAGGGTCATACAATTGCAAGTCATAGAGAAAACATTCGAAAACTCCCCTGCGTGATTTCTGAAAAATGATGCTAACTGTTGTTGGGGGGGGGGGGGGGTCATCTATTTATAGGTTGGAGGGGACGTGATATCGCGTATGATACATCGTGTATGCGATATCACAGCCCTAGTGATATTGGATACAACAATAAAAATACCAAATTTTGAAGGTTTTTTTGGAATCAACGTTGTAAAATTAGGACATTGGGCTCTTGTGAAGGGTTTCTAAGGTAATTTAGCTTGTTGTGAAGGCACGAATAATGATGTGTGGGTGTAATTGATCAATAAAACCTTGGGTGGTAAGTTAGAGAAAAAGGTCATGTAATGGTACATAGGAACGTTATTATGTAGAGGGATAGTAGTAGGGAAAGAAAATCATTTGAAAAATATGCTAAGGGTAAGAAATGATGTGTGTGAGCTATGTCATAAGTGAAAATTACAAAAGATTACACAAGTGGATCCTCCCCAAAGTAGGTTTCAACCTATAATGCCCTTGTGTAACCACACTTAAAGTGTCCATGGGCACTCGAAGGGTTTAATGTAATCCTCACTAACTCCACAAAACACACACACGTGAATATCACTGGAATGAGGTGAGAATTCTACGCTATACGAGACACGAATTACAATTACACGAACAGTGAGATGAGACGAACTAGAGAAGGGATCGTAGATATTGGGACATGAGGTAATTGACTTAGGGCACAATGAATCCTACATGTAAAGCATGATTAACGTGTCATTAACCCATCGTTCCAAGATCAAGACCAAGTCCATTCCTCTGATCAGTGACATCACATTGTTTCATCCCATGATGAGAAACTATGAGAGTACCGTAACAATAAGGCGGACGATCACTTGGTGTTTTATTCAAGGGAGGAGTGATTTTTGTTTTGTGGCACTTTTCTTTTCTCTCTTTTTCTTTTTCTATTTTTTTTCTCGATTGCTAAATCCAGAGAAGTCACCAACCTTTAGGCATGGGTGCATATCTTTCCAGTGGGAACTCCTAGAATAGCATTGGATTTTTGAGTGCCCTTTTTTATTACTCTTACTCCCATTTTTCGTTAGATCTACAAGGATCTTAGTACAACCACATTACATGATAACTCTCATAGATGTCACCAAAGAGAATCTACAAGTCCCCTTGATGTCACACCCTAATCATTCCCTCTTGGTCCATCCTTCTTCATTCCAGGTACAATGAACAAAAAATTAATTTTAAGTTTTAAGAAATGTCAAGAATATCACTGTACCTTTGAACAAAACCTCTTATTTGTAGAGTGGATGAGTGTGTGTAATGGGCTCACTATCCACATAATTGATCGTATTGATCGTTTGAGACTCAATAACATAGAACACACCTCAACCAAAGAGCCACATGAGTGTTTTATTTGTAGATGAGATTACTTATAAAAGTGTAGAAAGATAAAAAGATAAAACAAGAAATTGAAAACTGAAAAATGAAAAATTGGAAAACAAAAATTGAAAAAGAAAATGAAAAATATTTATTAATCCTACTTGTTATTAAAATGGGGGATATCCCCCATAACTAAATGGTTGAGGATGGCAAGGATTAATAAATGGAAGATGAGGATCCTTGCATGTTTGAAATATTGGGCCCTAGTCATACTTACCCCATTTGGGTTCACACACTAGATTATAGTAAGCATAGTAGGGAAATTTATGAGATGTGGTTCCTGGATAAAGAGTTGACCCACTATGATGTTTGTGACCTGAAGACGGTATGCAAGGATCAGGACGTTGCTCTCCATGCCTATGTTCATTGGGCCGTATAATTGTTGGAGTGTTAATTGGTGGCCCTAATGGAGTTACATGAGGCGTTGGGTTTGAAGATAAGGGTGCACCATAGTGTGGGACTTGTGCTGAGTTGGAGGATGCAGTGGCCTTGGAATTGTGTTTTCCCTTCTTACGGTCATGTTTAAAGAAGGGACACTTTTGATGTTGTTGAGGTCTCTCACTGCTATTGGCAGTAGCAGCACAATTAATGTTCGTGGGTTATTGCTGTGATGCAAACACTGCAAGAATAATTGGTGGTGATGTAGAAGGAAGGAAAGGATGAGAATGTTGGAATTGAGAAGAAGTATAGGATACACAATGTGGTGGTTGAGTTGAGGACATGGGTTGATAGTATTAAGGAGAATGGTACTGTGGTGAGATACAGTAGGTTGGCCCAGTTGAAAAAATAGGGTATTGGACTAGCTAAGCATTTGGGTTCGGCTGGTATGAAGGGTGTCTCCAGTTTAGGAGTGGTTACCCCCACGACTGGGATTGTCGCCACTATGATCGAACAAAGTATCTTTGTACAAACTCTAGGTGTAACTTGTTTTCCCAATGCTCATATAAATGTAACAAGATTGGGCATTGGCCCTTGGGGTGATCATAAAGGAAAATGTTGCATTCATATGTATGATTGGCAGTTGAGCTCTTATTTTCCTTATCCCTTCTTTCTGATTGTGTACTGGTACTTTGTCCTGCTTCTTGGGTTGTCAAAACTCTATCTCCAATGATACCGATAAATTATCCACACTTTTTATACGTCCATTCCAACATCTTATTGATCTTTTCCTTTACTTCTTCTAGCGATTTTTGTGTTGGAAAAGATGGTTCTTCCTCCTTGAGATTGGTTTATCTCTCCTTTTTATGATTATGGACCTTTGTTAAGTTGAGATTTTGGTCCCATTGATGTTTTTAAACACTTTCCCATCTAGCCATATCTCCTTCTTCTTTAGCTACCTGCTTAATAAGCTATTGGACTTGATGGTTTTGTAGTTCGTATAGTTGTCCTTGGGCATACATCCCTATGGTTTTTCTTGTTATATCACAAAGCCCATCAATGATATGGTACATTAGCCTTTCCTCAGAAAACCCATGGCTTGGACAGCTATTTAATAGTGCATAATATCTTTCTAAGGAAATGTCCAAGGGTTCATGTTATGCTTGTTTCCACTCTTGGATTTGTTTCCTCAAGGCTAATACTCTTGCATAGGTTTGATATATTTCATTAAAGAGTTCTACCATGGTTGGCCAACTTCATATTGAATTTGGTTTTAACGATCTATACCATACTTTTGCTTAGCCAACGAGTGTCATAGGGAAGAGCTTGAGTTTTTGCCAACCATTATCAATATTGTTCCATGTATAGGCATCATAGAAGGCTAGTAAATGTTGTTGCAGATCCAAGTCATAGCCTCCTGAAAAAGTAGGGAAGTTGTTTAAATCGAGCTTGGGTAGATGGCTCTCTTTATGATTCCTACGGGAGATTCGAACAGCCTCTTGTATTTGCGTTAGGCTTGTAGTGGCTAGTGGGGGTTCATCGTCTTTGGGTAATTTATGCTTTCGTGTGTTGGGATGGCATTTCTTTCATTTATGTTTATAAGAAACCCCCACCTTGGGTTGTGTACTCCAATCTTCATTGTCATATAGTTTGTTGGTCCTCCAATGAACTTCCTCACTAGATGTGGCATTGTTATAGTCTTGTAGTACAGGCATGGTTGTGAAGTTTTGTGTGAATTTATGTGTGACCTTTTATAATTATTTCTTCTTAAAAGATATATTATTAGTTTCTTTACAACAACCTTGTATGATATAACTAATCTAGATAACTAGCACTGTCCCCGGCAATGGCGCCAATGATGAGTGGCAAGATACCCCTACACTCAACCATATGAATACGAGCGTTACATGTGCGATCCAGTCAAACTCCATATACGAACTAGTTGTGGCATCTAGATAGTTAGCCTTGGGTCACAGTTCACTGTCTTCTCACCTGGACTAGTATTAGCTTTGTCACGTATGGTTTAGTCCAGAGTGAGGTGTATGATGTGTTTCTAACCTAATGCTACTCCTGAAGGCAATGGAAGGTAATATTAACTATGCTAAGAGAGAAAGGATAAGAGAGAATCTAAGCTAGCCTAAGTGCAGTGAGCATCCATACCTTGATTATCCATACACATCTTGGACTTCATGTATGACTACCACTAGGATTACCAAGTGCAGATCCTAGGTATGCTACTGGGTTACCAAGTAGTCACACTTAAATGGTCGTAATCAAGTCGTACTCATTCCGTGTTTAAAAGGAGTTTAAGGGTGAGAGATATTAACTAGGAAAGTAGTAAATAAAAATTAATTAAATGATTAAACTAAGTGAATGCTACAATGATGAAGTAACATTGATTTGTATTGCTGGTCATGTGTGTGTCCAAGTACATCACACTCGAATAAAATATGTCGTACAATTACATTCACCACACTACGAGCATACACTGAGAGGAAAAGGGCTGAGAGGAAAAACAAAAACAAAAACTTAACACTTAAACTAAAAATAGAAAAAATCTACCTATCGGATCTATCTACCTCTTATTTATAGATGAGGAGACAAGCTGCGATATCGTGTATGCAATATCGCTACTGGGCTGCAATATCGTGGATGCGATATCACTGTCGTCCAAAATGCGACTCATCAATGATCAAGATTTTCAGCACCTTGATAGATCACAACCTAACTAGGACCTATGGTAAAGCACCATGACTCTATCATAAGTTCATTCATGATATGCAAAACCATCATCAAGACACTTCATATCATTCCAATTGTGATTAACTTATCAATTGAATTCTCAAGCAAGGCTAGTTGATCCAAGAAGCTTAAAGAAATCATATTTCACTACAAAAAAAAATTTATGAATTTAGGTATTAGATAATATGTTCTAATCTTAGAAGTAAATTTTGTTTAATGATTTTTTATCATAGAAGTTTAAAAGAAAAAATCCAAAAAATGGTTTCTATTCACAAACTTTGCCAACTGATATAAAATTTTTTTTGTTTAGGTCTCAAATCTCAAGGAGGACCATTGCATAAAAGTTTGGATGTCAAAGAATCATGGGGCTTACCATAATATCCCTAATTTGTTTCATTTTCATATGCCATGTGTCAAATATTCTCATGTTGTAATCTTTGCCATTTTAAATTCTCATAGAGGCATCCATCCCAATATCAAAAAATGTAATGCTAAAGAAGAAAAAGATCATAGAGGTAAAGAGGGGTTGATAATCATCCATAGGCCTAGTTTAGACGTAAGAAGCTCCAAAATTCTCAAGAGGCGAGATGATCTAAGAGGTCAAAATAGGCTAAAAATCTTCCCTAGCCTAATTGATACTGAAGAGGCTCCAAAATGTAAAATTATCCATGAGGTCAAAGAAGGCTTGAAAACCTCCATGTGAGATTCAAAACATATATCATGGTTAACAATGGAAATCCATTGAAATTTCAAAGCTTCCAATAAAATTAGAAGCATTAAAGTATACAAAAAAAACCACATTAAGGCCAAGAAAGACAAATTATAATACCATAAAGGAGATCATTGAAAAAGGAAGAAAAAATCATCTAAAGAATAAAAACATTAAGAAATCATGACATGTGAGCATTCAAGTCAGAACCTTAAAAGATAAAATAATTAAAAAAGATAAATAAGATGAAAAAAGAAGAGAGAAAAAGAGAAAAAAAAATACTTTATTAAGCACCAAGAAACAACTTGAAGATCTTAAAGAAGAATCATTAATGAAAGGAATGAAAGACTTTAGCATACATCAAGCATAGAAACCAATAAAGGAGATGTCATCAATAAAATTTATAATTATAAAGAAAGGATCATTGAGGCTCCATCAAATATACATTAAAGGAAAAATTGTCACAAATTTTATAATTCTTCCATGATCTACATTTGATGTCATCTTGATTCTTATGATGTATTCAAAATGATAAAATTTAGTCAATAAAGAAGAATCATGGAAGAATCTATAAGAATAAAAATATAGAGAAATTACCACTTAAGAAGTAAAGAAAAAAATAAAAAGAGGCATGAAAAAAGATTTTTTTTAAAAAAAGAAAACATGAAAAAGGAGAAAGAAGAAAAGTCAGAGTAGGTCCTCTTACAACATGACACCCATCTCTTACTTGGAACCACTCAAGAGCATACAAGATTATAAGTGTTTACTCTCATATATGTTGGAACCACTCCAAAGACAATTATCTAGTGGAGAATCATTGAAATCATATGGGCCACCTAGCATCACCTACCTTCCACTAAATCTCTCTTCAAGATGTAATTTGCAATCACATTAGTGGCTAATCATACTATACCTATGGATCAAGTAATCCAACCATGGTTTAGCCAATCATTCTCCAAAGGCTATATAAGGAGATGTATGGCCATTGTATCAAGAACACAATCCAATAGTGAATTCTTTTTAAGATAATAAGAAAATATAAATTAGAGAGATTTAAGAGACTAGAGAACTCCCCAAGAGATTGAGTGTGCTCTTAGGCACCTTAATTTCTAATCATAATATAATATAAGAGAATGTGAGGAACTTCTTCACCCTTTGAAGTAGAGTCAAAAGTGCTCACAAAAGCATCTCCTTATGAGGCATTGCATTGATACGTCATTTCATTCATGATTGTAAGAGAAGTTTATGATTTACCTCCATGTTTATGTTTATTTCTCTCTTGAGTGTTAATATTTTGATGCTCTCTATCTATTAGACTATTTTATGAATAGATTTATCTATCATGTTTGTAAAGATAGAAAATTAGAATAACAATTTCATTAATTTTAGCATATTAGTTGTTTCATCTATTTCACTTTGATTTCCTTATATCAAGCATATCATCATTTCAACCTTATTTTAAGATATCATAAAAAATCATTAAAGAGAAGCCTAAAAATCTAAATCTCATAGAGTCACTATAACATCCTATATTATTTGGTATTCTTGGTACCTATGATTCTTTATTAAGATTGTGTTTCTTATGCATGGGTGTGCATTATGCATGTTAGTAGTTTGATGTATTTTATGGTTATGTACTTACTATTTCATGTTGTTGGGCTTTGATATGTATGTATGAATTAATGGTATTATTTATTATGTATTTTTTATATTTATATATTTATTCTTATTCAAAAAATGTGTATTAATTATATTATTAAGTAGCACATGGAGTAAATACTTTAACCTAATCTTGACCAGCTTTGAACTTGGAAAATTCTCTTAATTGTCATGGTATTGTGCTTCTTATGGGGATGTGGGATTGTTAGCACAACCAAGGGGATCAATGAAAGATTTCTAGTAGAGCCAAATTTATGGAGCTTGTCATGTATACATGTATGAATGGAGAAAAATCAAACCAAAATTTGGACTTCTAGATGTTTGGTAGCTTGTTACCTTGGTTTGGTACATATCAATGGTTAGGCTATGAAAGAATCAAGGCTAGATGGCACTAGATCAAGTAGGTATGACCTAGTACTTGGAGGTTGATTCCTATTATATGAATGAGGAGTAATGAAAGGATGTAATAGTGGATCTCTCAAGAAGTGTATGATGTGCTCACATGCTTCATGAGCTAATTGAATGATTGGCTAAGATTTCAATGATGTTGTACTTCCTTCCTTTCTCTCTCTCTAATTCATTATTTATTTTTCATCTCTTCTATTCCTTTCTTATCCATAGTTTTATTTGGCATGAGGTCTATCAAGTAACATAAAGGATGAGATCTAGCCATCCAAGGGGATGGACATGTGTTTGATGCTAATGTCTCACTAGTTGTTGAGATTTCATGGGTGTCTCAAAAATAGGTTTTACATGGGCAATAAAGATAATTTTCTTCTTTGAGGAGGACTCACTTATAAATCCTTGGAATGTAAGCATCATATGTGATGCAACCAAAGATAATCTCCTAGTGATGGTAAACATTGCATTGCATACGGTACTTAATTGGTCTTCCACTTGTGTAAGTATCAATTCCTCATGCTTCAAGGTTTGACCATGCTAAAATCTTTTGATCTAGCTCTATTATGAAAATATTTTATTATTCTTAGTGCTATAATCTCCCTCCTATTATTCTAACCCTACTTTTATATCCCTTGATTCATGGGATTGTACATATTAACCAATCAACTTTTCCCAAGATCCACAATATTGTCTATGATAAGTTTATAATGCTCTTCTTATTTTGCTCATTGTACATCTTGTGAGGTTAATCTTAAATGATTTTGGCCTAGTATGGACCTCAAAAAATGCTTTGGTAGTAGTTGAAGATAAGTAGAGGACATGAAGGAACAAAGTTAGGAAAATTATCCTTATTTGGATGGGTGCATTATTGCATCCTTGCATCAGTATAGGAGCATTGGCACTCCTGTGCTAGTGCACTTCTATGTCAATGAGCCTATATATAGTTGGGGTTCCCAAACTTTGCCTCACACTATTTCTTTTGTATTTTTCTCTTGTCATTTACTCCCATGGATCAAAAATAAGAAAAACTCTATCAAAATTTTCACCTTGCAAGTGGATTGGTAATATTTTTCACACATTCTTCCTAGGTCTTCCTATCCTTGGTGTTCTAGCAATGGTTCAAGCCTAGTATTTTGTCACTTAGTTGTGAGGGAGAAACACCACTTCAAGTATGAATTTAATGTTTTTGGTAGTTATTTAAGCATTTCTACCTCATCTATACTTATCCACACACACCATAATTTAACGATTTTGATTATGTTTTTCAAGTTTTTCTCAAGGAATCATATTTATCATTGTTCTTATATACAACTTTTGTAATGGTAGTATGATGTCTATGGAAAACTTGATTTTTAGTAGATTTCATAACTAATAATGTTGAGGTGATTGTGATCTATACTCTATTAATTAAGGAGGGCTAAGGTTGAATAATATCAAGCCTCTATTTATGAACCTTTATGTGAACCACTAGTTCCTAAGATGGAATAAGGGAAATAACTTCAATTCCCTAATTTGTAACCTAGAGTCTATAGGCCCTACTCCAAAAATACCTCCACACAAAGGTAGATCAAAAGGTAGGTAGTCACATTCTCAATCCTTGGGTCAAGCACATGTATAATAGCAGGCAACTAAGAAAGTGTTGGAGGAGTTGGTTGAAGATGAAGATGAGGATGTAGATAACATCCAACAGGGTGTTAGTGCTCATAATATCAACCAACAATCCATTCATGAGAAAAAGAACTATCGTTACTTCCTTAAGCTTGGTCCTCCTCAGCTCAAGGAGTCGCTACAACAAATGGGCTTCTATGATTACATCATGTAACCTTTCACATGATACTGACATGAGATAGATCAGTTCTACAAAAACCTCACTACTAATGGTACCATGAACTTCCTTGGTGAAGCTCTTATTCCTATTTCTACATGGGTAATCTCATGAACTACAAGATTCCCAAATGAACCAATCAATAACTAGTGGTTACAAATCCAAAAGACTAAGCCCAAGCTCAGGTCAAGGATCATGTTGGAGGCCTTTGACATGAATAAATCTAAGGAGAAAATGTTAAAACATATCCTAGTCCAAAATTCTATGTGAAAAATTTTCATGCATAACTTTATGCTCACTAAACATCCATCGAGCATCTCTACCTACGGGGCTAAGGTTATGGCATAATGAAAAAAAAGTGTACCATCAACATCCCATATTTTTTCTACAAGGGCCTAATCCAAAAGATCAAATATGTGTCTAGAGATAGGAGGGAGGTTTATGCATTTCTAGGACTTATCATAAAAATTTATGAACTAGTAAGCATAGTGAATCATGTGGAAGACATCCCATAATAGTAGGTATGGCAAACTAAAAGAACGTAATGGTGGTTGGTCCATGACAACATCCTAAGGTCATTGGAGCTATAATGGGCTCAAAGGATGAGATGCCTTTCACAAATATATCCTATATTTGACCTTGAGACTATCGTTTCTAGTGCCAATCCAAAACACCAATTTCACCTCAAGTATCTCAATGAACATAGGTGCAATGGCCTAGCTGATCCATTTTCCAACCTCCTAGCTTTAGCATTAGGTGAAGCCAAGAACTTCTTCCTAGTGATGGTTCTTGGCTTGTCATGCATATTAAAGATTAGGGGTAGGCTCCTACAATCTATGTTAAAGGATTGTAAAACCTTGGTAGCAATTTTCTACAAATGATGAAAGCCATTGTGAGTGGTGAGGCCATAAGAGAGGATCTCTTCTAGTTTCCTTACCCATTGTTGAATGATCCATCCATGGATCATTTTGATGTTCCTACTCAATCTAAAACTCATGTGCCTTCATGGACTATTTTATCTTGACACTAATCACAACATAGCATGCATAACATCTAACATACAGTTGAAGTTCTTCAATTATTCATCAATCAACCTGGGACTAGTCGCTAGTGGTAGAGAAGCAAAGAGTTGTTACTAGTACTAAGTTACTTTTTAAGAACATCAGCACTATATTTGAGAATAAACTTGTCAAGGTACAAGCTAAGTTGGAAAGTGTTGATGCTAACTAAAAATTTTTAGCTTCAAAAAAGCTAGAGTTGTGCATGAACAATTAGAGCATCTTACATCATTGATACCAGCACCTTCCACAATTACTCTAGAGGTGTGGATCAAATACCTAGAGGTTGAACTCTTTAAGATGCATTGGATTGATGAGGAAGTTATATTTATGTAAGATTGCTTTAAGCACCAAATCAAAATGTTAAAGCATTAGTCCAAAAAATGGAAAATAATGAGCTAGGAAAAGAAAAAAACAAGTGCTTTCTCTTTCTCAACATGTGCAAAGTTTGGAGGACAAAAGTAAAATCACGATCCAATTTTGAGAAAAGTACCTTCACACCAAAAAAGAGCAATGGAACTTGTAGCAAAATTTCATAAGTAAGACTACTAGGAAAACTAATGAGCTAAAAAAGATTCATATAATTAATTAGATGACCTGGGATGTTGAGGTGCATAGATTGCACAAACTTGTAGCTCTATTAAATGAATGATTTCTCAAGAAGAGGTGTGAAGTGAAGAAGAATTTCAACACCTTACATGTCAAAATCTATCAGATGGCTTTAGATGAACAAACATTATAGGAGAAAATGCACCTATTGAAAATATGTGCATTCTCTACCACATAGCAGATATTGCTGTCCTTGAGAGAAGGCTCAGGAAGGCTAACGAGGACATGCAAGTAGAATGAAGAAGGTATTTCTATGGGGTTCTAACTTTAGCAAGTTAATCATGCATGTGACTAGAAGAGAAAATTCATTGAGCAACAATAGAACTAGGTGTTGTCCAATGCAAGCTCTTGCAAGCTAAGAGGAGTCATGAGTAATTCCATGCTAATGCTAAGAAGTGGTAAAAAGCATTTATGTGAGAGAAAGGATTAATGCATGAGAAAAATCAATATCTCCAAGCAAGGGTAACAAACCTAAGGAAACAACTGCATTGATTTCACATGTTTATACCTAGCTGTTCTAGCTTTTTTTCCTACTAAGCAGGCACATCAAGGGGATTCTTTTCTCAACCATCATCTCCTAGTACTTCTTGATGAGGTGGCTTGTACTTTATTATAACATAGTCATGATTTATTCATTTGTCCATTATATCCTCCACATTAATCATGTATTGTGTCTAGTTTGAGTCTTGTGTTTTGAGCTTTAAAGTTATGGGACTAGATTTACTTAGTCATGGAGGTATGATGAGTCATCCAATGGCATTCTATAAGTCAATTATAAGCTTTGGAATTAGCATGTGTCACATGCACCTAGTATTTATGCTTTTCACATACATGGTTGACGTTTTTATCTTTCAAGTATGCATCCTTGCCTTCCAATTCCAACTTGTAGGTTTGAAGCATGTTTTAGACTTCTTGAAAAGTTTTCATCTTCATCAAGAGACCCATGGAGGGCTTCAACTTATTCCTAGGCCTCTTGGCTTTCATCTAGAAAATTGAGTACAAAGTATGGTGATAGGGGTATGATAGGTTCCCTATGCCAACACACCTCCTATGTTAGTATAAGGGTGCTAACTCACCTCATTGATGCTCTAGTTTGAGAACTTTTCCTCACTTATTATCTCTGGTATATTTTGGATTATCCAAGTTGCATTGATGGGCCTCCATTAATGCCTGGATGCAAGCAAACCCTTACTATTGTGCTATGAAAACTATAAAAACATGGGATGATCTTTGTATGAAATGAAATTTATTCTAAGTGTTTTCTTTAGGATTTTGACATCAAATTTCATGTGAAAATATCTTCCTCCCTTGGGTAATTGATTATTTCCTTGTTTTGTATGTGTTCCAAGTTGTTGCTTTCACAAGTTTAGCTAGACTCTATTAGAGTGCTACCATGGTTACATAGCCAAGAATAGTTTAGTTTATGTAAAGTCCAATGTTTGCATAATGAATAAGGCTTATAGTTTTTCTTACTTTTGCACTATTGATGCCTTAAACATTAAAATACCAAAAATATTATAAAATATTAAAATAACAAAAATACTTATTTTCTCATTTTCATATGTTGTGATGACTCACACTTACCTAATGAGGTCACAACACTACGACATGGTGTTGAGTCATTAAGGTTATGACTAAGAGCCATTTTATGGCATTTTTTGTGTGTGATGTTGCACTTGTCCCTTAAGGGATTGTGACATGAGCATTGCCCATATCCCTAGGTCAGATTGCAATGCATGTGTATTTATTATTATTATCTATATCTCATAAAGATAAAATTTATAATAATTTAAAACATAAAATTTTAAATATTTTCTAAACCCCACACCATGGCAACATGGATTTCCATTTGTATCATATGTATTATAATATCTTTTATATTTATTAAACACAACAATATACATGAGTGTTCTTGGCAATCCACTCAACATTGTCCTCAGAACTTGCAACTAGATCACACTATGATTTGTATGTTGCATTGGTCCAAAATTAATGGGACCCCTATCCAGGACTAGTAGGGGTTCATCATATTTTTTGAGTTCATCATATTATCTATTGTACTGATGATGGCCCCTCCAATATTCTTCGTCATATCTTCTCCTGTGCCAATGTTCCTCTATTTTCATTTCAACTTTGATGAGTCATGATTTGCTTGGCTCCAATATTAGAGCCTCGATATTGGATACCTAATATTGGGCCCCTAGATGCATCATTGGATATCCGATATCAAGGGGTATGGGCCAACCTATAAATTTAGAACTTGGGCACATGGTTTGGGCAATAGTTTTGCATTAGTTTTTCATAGTTTTGTCAATAGAGTAGCCAAATTCTTGTAATTTTATTCCATAATCTTAGATAATAGTCAATGACTACCAACAAAGTGGATCTGAGTTAGTTGTACAAAGTCTTATTTGACTAGCAATGTACTTGGACATATTCCATGAATGGCAACAAGATTGAGATTTATTCTTATTTATTATAGCACTTTGACTTATATTAGATTTACTTTCCATGCAATTTTCTTTTCATGTACTTAGTTAATATTTACATTTTAATGCATGCTAATTAATAGAGCACATAAGTATAACTACTTTGAACATGTGTATGACTCTTGGTAATCCCAACAACACTTAACATTTGGTAACCCAGTAATGTTATGTGTTCAGTATGTGCACAGGAAGTGGAATTGAATACTTATGTTAGGGTAGTTGAGTATTAATTAGTAATCAGATTAGTTGAATTGATTATAAATTAAGTTTCAACCTATTGTTAATCGTAGAATAATAAAATATAAAATAATAAAAATCATATGCCTCGCTCTGGACTAAACCATATGTGACAAAGCTACCACTAGTCCAAGTAGGAACACAGTGAACTGTGATCAAGGCATAGTGATCTAGATGCCACAACTAATCCCATCCATGGAATTTGACTGGATCATGCGTGAATGCTTGTGATTCATATGGTTGGACGTAGGGGGCACCTCGTTGCTCATCAAACTTCATCATGATTTCTATCTTTCTTGAGATGTCTATCTTGGTTTCTCTTTCCATTCCTACCAAGTTTTTTATCTTAAGATTTACATTTATCTTTATCAGAGCTTATTAATGATGATGATGAAGATTATGAAGGGCTAGTAGAGGTTTGTTAGCTTGATCTCCTTTGGCAATTTCTTGGTTATTTCTTTATAGTTCTACTCAAGGTTCTAGGACTTGAATTTCTCCTTGTTCTAGAATCCATTCCATTCCTTCCAAGTATATTTGCCAAAGTTGAACATAGGCTTTGATGCATGTAGTGTTACATATTCAAGACAAGAGATCAAGAGGTTGAATATTCTACATCTTCCTTTTCTAATGTTAATATCAGCTGAGGTGTATGTTTTTCCTTATCATGCTCATGCCTAGCCTCCATAATAGCATCTTGTCTAGCCTATGCTTTTATCAGCTCATAGGATCTAGTCATGTTCTTTATAACTTGGAAGCCCCATGGGTATGATCAAGACCAAAGCTTAGTATAGTACCTTTAAGCATGAATGGGAAAACTAATCAAGTGGCAACATGATGTTGCCCTATAATTCCATCTAAATTATTCATCTTAATAAAATATAAAAGTAAAGTCAATGTAATAAGAATTAATATGAACATAAGAAAGTTTTCTTTGAATTAGTCCATTCTAGGTATCCTCAATATGAATTTGGTCATTTTCTTCATTAATGCTATCAATAGATGGGAAATTAGTCTTGTGTAGAAGCCATATTTCATCAATATATTTAATGTGTATTTTAAAATATATTAAGTTCTAGGAAAAATGAATTGTTAACTTCAATACAACAAACTTGTATAACATTAACTAACTAGAATGTCGATATCATTCCTTGTAATGGAACCAATGATGAGCAAAAAGTATTCTTTATACCCAACCATACAAATCACATAAGTGTTGCATTTAACCTTATCATACTTTGTGGATGACTCAAGGTACTCTCTAAAGAGCTAACACATGATCATTGATCATTGCCTTCCATTTTAATTTTTTGTAGTTGAAGTATATGATTTAACTCAGAGTGATGTATATGATATGATATGTTTAACATGAAGAAAGTAAAAGTAAAATATTATAAATTGAATATTAAGCTCTAAATCTAAGAAAAAATTGAAAGTGAATCCTATATTAGCCTAATGATAATAAGTATTTCATTTTGGCTTACCATACATGTCATGAGCTGGTATAATTGTCATTAGGATTCCTATGCAACTTGCTACTAGGTGAACTAAGTGATATTACTCCTAGGTTACTAGATGATTATATGTTTAAGGTTGAAACTAGTCATACTTATTCTACCAGGTTACTAATATGCAAATAAAATGTAAATGATATTGGAAATTAAATTATAAGTAAAGAGTACATTTAAGCTAAGTGATATGCTACAATGATAAAAAATGATCTTAGTATTTATTTCTAGGCATGAAATATGTCCAAGTATAGCTCACTTAAATAAAGCTATCATATAGTCACTTCAAATCACACTAGATGCACTCTTTGTCTAACTTCTAAATTCATGGAACAAAACTACAAGAGTCTAGTTACTATCTAGGCTAAAATATGCATTAAGTGTGGTGGCTAGATAATATTTAGAGGCATTACTTACCCCAAATACAACATATCTATGATATCATATGGATGCATATAATATCATAGCTACATTATTGTAGGTGCTAATGTTCATCATAGACATAAGTGGTGGATTTGATTTATGAAATGACCTTACATTTTACACTATTTCCAAGAATCCTTTCAGGGTGGAAGTGGAAGCATGATGGTCATTGTAGTGCTCACTCCTAGCATTGACACTTATTAGAGACATCTTGGACAAATGGCTACATACATGAAGGTGAAAATATTTTGTGTGTTTGTAGTATCCTATGAATATTTAATGATTTTGTGTTTTGTATCACTCATGAAACTGCAATTACGTTATTAGGTAAGCACTAGATGAAGGTGCAATGGAGTGATGAAATATTTTGGGTTTGGGATGTATTTTATTGTGTAGATGTCATCTTTTGAAGATGTTGTTGTTATGTGGATGTCATAATTTTATGTATGTTTGTTGAATCACAATGTGGTGATAAGACTATGTTGAGTCATGAGGGTAATTGACCTTCCATGATGTCACCTGATCATGGAGATATTGTTGTAAGCTTCAATTGCTTCCAAGGTATGTATTAATGTGTGGATCCTTTATGGTAAAGTATTGGACAATGATGATTGCTTTTGTCATCCCAAGTATAGGCCTTGAACCTTTTTCTTCTTAAGGAGGTATTTTGGTGTAGGAACACTTATGTCATAGTGTTTTTAGCAAGATAAGAGGAGTCCATGATGATCAATAGGAACTTGATGATCATTTAGTATTCTTATACAGAGTTTAGCTATGATGGATGAGCTCTTACACATGGCTATGACTTGTTGGTAGTCATAGTGAGCAACTACATGGGGATGCAACTCCCACTAAGCAATAGTTTGGACTATGATCTAGGTGCAAGTTGTAGTTAACTGGAGTTTATTTTTTTAAAAAAATTATAAATAATTTCCTTCAATTTTGGTATTACAGTGAGGCATGGCTCATTGTAGGTGATTATGAGGAACTATAACTTATAATCAAGTTGTACTAAAAAATGTCCAACTCTTGAGTTTTTGGATGAGACGAAATGTGAGCAAGTGTGACTTGTAGAAGATCACAACTAATAGACAATTGCACGGATGTACAACCCGTAGCTAGCCTTCGAAGCATTTTTAAAAATTAGCAGAATCATGAAAATTCTAGGGTTTAAGATGTTGAACCAAAGTGTTATAAATTCATGTTTGGAATATATGCTAAGGATCTATGGCTAGTATGAGGATTTCCTTAGGTCTACTTAAGTATTATTCTAACATTATACATATATATGCCAACCTTGGAGTGAAGGGAAATCTTCACTATTGATGTGAGGGAAGATGAAGAAAGGTTGCATGATTATGCTTTGTGATAATTGAGTGTTTTTAAGGGCTAAGTGAGAGAGCCCTTATGCGAGTTTCCTTAGCTATATTTTGTGCTAATTGAAAATATTGTCTCTCATTGAGAAGAGGCTTTATGGATTGTTCATTGTTCTAGCATTGGAGGCTAGAATTGGGGATGTTGTATATGTTAAAATGTGGTAAATAAAATTGGGATGGAAGTTGCTTCTAGATTCCAAATACTCATGGTGAGATCAATCAATTTCAACTTAAATACTCATAATTGGATGATGCACCTAAGGAATTCAATCATAGTAGCAAGGGTTGGAATATCACCTCATATAGTTACTAGTGGTAGAGAAATAAGGGATAGTGTTGGAACCTTGTAATATATGTACACCTTAAGATATATAGTTCACCAAAATCAAACCCATGGCATGGAACTTCCACCTTTATCCATAGTCATAATATATGTACAAGGATATCATAGGATAACCTCCCCAAAACGATGCTACGGATGATGCTAGCACAATATAATGTTTCAAGGCTTTAATGGAAGAATTAGTTGGCATAGCAAAAACAACCGAAGGTTATAAAAATAAGAAGTTTAGTTCTCATAGCTAAGAAAAATTATAACATATAAAATTTTAGTTAACATAAGAAAATACATGATTAACCATTCCTCTCATTTGATTCGACATCGATCAATTTAACAAGTTAAGTTTTTGTTTGGATTATTTGTGCATCAAGGGTTCTATTGTGCTATGTTAGGGCTAGAGAAGTGCTTGCCATGTGCAGCTAATTTTGGTCAATTGATTCATTGCCATCATCATCAACATCATCACCTCTTGTATGTTTGTTTGTCATCCGTAGGAGCAATAGCATCGTCATCACCACCATCATCATATTTCTAACTTGAGAAATGTTCATTCAAAATAGAATTCAGAGTTGTTGGAAGGCTTCTATGTTATTGAAAATCCTCTTTTTGAGAAGAATAATTGTGATAGCAAACATGGTTATGGGGATATAGATAATTTCCTTTCTAATGATGGGAGAATCCTATAAAGGTATAATTTCATATTGAAAATGTATTTTCTCAACTTGTTAGAAATAGTATTCTCCACAACATAAAGGAAAATATCTCTCCACAACATAAAGGAAATTATCTATATCCCCATAGCCATGTTTGTTATCACAAAAAGAGGATTTTCAATAACATGGAAGCCTTCCAACAACTATGCTTTTTTTTTTCAACTTGTTAGAAATAGTATTTCATATTTTAATCTTTATTATATAGGATGTCTAAATTTTTACTTATATTAGAACTTTGTTGCCACATTTCCATGTAATGTCTTATTCTTAAAATCATTTTTTTTTTTGTTTTTGGAGATTTAGGTAGTGGAGAAGACCTCATTGGAAATTCCAATGGAGCAATGCACACAACATTATAAGTTTAAGGATAATGTACATTTTTTATAGTGTTTTTTAAAAAAGGACAAAATGGTGTCTTTTTTAGTTTTTAAAATTGTTTGATGCCTCTTTTCATTTAATTTGTCTTTTGTACAGGTGATATTATGTCTTGATCAAATTTTTGACTTGAAAAATGTATATTCAAAAGAGAATTTAGAGCTATTGGAAGGCTTCTATGTTATTGAAAATCCTATTTTTGAAAAGAATGATTCTAATAGTAAACATGGTTCTAGGGATATGGATAATTTCCTTTTTGATGTGGAGAATCCTGTAAAGGTATAATTTCATATTGAAATTTTTTTTCTCAACTTGTTAGAAATAGTATTTCATATTTGAATCTTGATTATATAGAATGCCTAAATTTTTACTTATGTTAGAACTTTGTTAGCACATTGCCATTTAATGTCTTATTTTTAAAGTCATTTTTTTTGTTAGAGATTTAGCTGGAGGGGAAGGCTTCATTGGAAATTCTAGAGGAGCAATGCATATAACATTATAAGTTTAAGGATAATGTACATTTTTATAGTGGTTTGTTAAGTACAAAATGGTGTCTTTTTTAGTTTTTAAAATTGTTTAATGCCTATTTTCATTTAATTTGTCTTTGGTACAGGTGACATCATGTCTTGATCAAATTTCTGACTTGAAAAATGTTCCTTCAAAAGAGAATTCAGAGCTGTTGGAAGGCTTCCATGTTATTGAAAATGCTCTTTTTGAAGACAATACTTTAAATGCCAACTGTCCAATTAATGAATGTAATATTGCTGAAACAAAAAAGGAACTTCTTTTCCTTCATAACAAAACACTAATGGTATACCATATTATTAATTTTAAAATTGTTTGTTTCTTTACTTTGTATATTTAGTTATTAGTCTTTTATATTAATTTGATTAGGATCTCCAATGCTCAATTCAAAGTGCAAAAGCAGAAGTTCAAAGGTTTCAGCAAGAAGTTGGTAAGCTTTTCATATGCTACTCTGATAACACATTATCAAATTATTTATCTTTTTGTCTATCTAACTTGTGCATATTTATTTGAGGTAATAGAGAGTTGCATTCAAGCTTTTGCAACAATTAGGTCTGAGTATCACAGGTTGCTTGAGGAGAAACAAGCTTTTGCAACAGCTAGATCCAAGAATCAAAGGTTTCTTGAGGAGAACCCAAAACTATATAATCAATTGCAAAGTCTTAAAGGTACAAGTTATAAATTTGCATTTCCTCAAATTTCTTATAAGAAAAAAAGTTCCATGTATATTTTGTTTTTGACAAGTATTTTCTCTTGAAATAGGAAACATAAGAGTTACTTGTTGACTAGGCCAAGGCAACCAACTACCAAATCCTCAATAAGTTTTATAGGTGACAATGGGATATTAACAATTGAGAATCAACCAAAAACTAGTAAACAAGAATGCAAAACATTTGCATTCAACAAAGTATTTGCTTCATGTGCTGCCCAAGGTATAGATTTCTATGTTTGTGCACAACTATATGTTTAAGAGATATTCATTATGACCTTAACTTTTTTCCTTTTTCCAATCAGGGGAAGGATTTTTAGATGTACAACCACTGGTCAGATCTGTTTTGAATGGATATAATGTTTGCATGTTTGCATATGGGCAAACAGGATCTGGAAAAACATTAAGCATGGTAAGTTGATTTTCCTATTTAGAGAATGTATTGAGCAAGGTAAAAATGTTCTTTATTGTAGTTAAGTGTTGTAAGACTTCTAAAGTAATGCATAAGTCACTTTGAAATTTGTTTTTTCCTATGCAGAGTGGCCCAAATCTATCCTGTGAGCATACTTATGGATTAAATTACAAAGCACTTAAAGAAATATTTGACTTTTGTTCACTATGGAAGGATTTAATTAAATATCAGGTGTCAGTACAGATGGTAGAAGTACATAATGAGAAACTTAGAGATTTATTAGCAGCAAATTCAAATAAAAAATATCCTTTTGGAATTCATCTATTTTAATAGGTGAAAATATGTTTTATTTGTATATTTAACTCATTTCCACGGCTTAGAATAAAAACTCCTGAATGTATTTGCACATTAGATATTCAAGATAATTTTCAAAACACTGGTTTGCCTATACCTTCTGTGAAGTCGGTTCATGTTAATTCACTTTTGGATGCAATAAATGTGATTGACATTGCAGAAAAAAAATGGAAGGTTGCATCAACATTACAGAATGATTGTAGCAGTCAGTCTCATACAGTAGATGTTGTTATTTAGTTTTATATTGCATAATCATATTGTAATTTTAGGTAGTCTTGTGTAGCTTCTAATAAAGAAACATTTCATTGACTGCAGGGTTCTTACAGCATACGTTCCAGGATAAAATTTGATAACAAAGTCTACTTGGAGGGTGCATCCACCTGGTTGATCTTGTAGGCAGTGAAAGAATATGTAAAAGTGGAGCAACAGAAGATATGTTAAATGAAGCAAAGCACATTAACAAATCCCTTTCAGCCTTGGGAGATGTGTTCTCTGCACTTGCTCAGAGTAGTTCACATGTTCCTTATCGGAATAGCGTCTTGACCAGGATTCTTAAACATTCTTTAGGTTTGCATTGTCTTTTTTCTTTCATTTTTGGGTAAACATATTTTAGTATCAGCAGAAAGTTGTAAACTTATTTATATTTGTTCTGGTTGGGAGGAGAAACAAAGGTGGTTATGATAGCTCATGTAAGCCCGGAGTGCACTTCATATGAGGAGACTCTTTAGCACTCTGCGTTTTGCTGATCGTGTCTAGTATTCACCTTGGTGCAAGATGGTTGGGATAAGCTATTTTACATTTGTGAATTAGAGGATCATTATCGAATTTTAAACTTATTTTCCCTATTTAATTATTTAATATTTGTGTATAGATTGTTTGGAACCTCAGACAACACTAGCTGCAAGGAAGTTACACCACGTGGGATAGGCATGGACAAGCAGGCTTCACCTATGGCATCTGTCACATATTTTAAACAGAGGCAAGAAACAGTGAAAGCTTTGGCTGGCTCAAGAAAACCTGCAAAATCTTTGACTAGATCTCCTACATTTTTAACCTTGGAGGAAAGTATGGAGCGTTTCTGTACACCAGCTGCATGTCCTGATTTACCCTTGGTACCGTCTTCTAGAGGTGCCAAATCTGTGAAACGTTTTTTAGCAAGGAAACTGGGTTTTACAGCATCTTCTCTTGGAAGGCATTCATGTTCTAATGTAGGATAGCCATGTGTTCCATTAAGGCAGATATTTTGTCAAATCAGACATCAGCAGGCTTTTTTCTGGAACATTTGCAAGAGGAAAGATAGGCCCACCACTTGGAATGATGGTAAGCTACTTGTTTCTCAAGTCTTAAGACCCAGGTTTGAGCCTGGTGCAGCCAACTCAAAAGAAGTTAGCCCTTTGCTCATCCATCACCCTGCCTAGGACTCCACCTTGGTGGGATAAGCTTTGAGCCTCTGGGTGATGATCCTCTCTTTATTCATCAAAAGATGTTACTTTGCCACCAACCCGTGATACTGAAAAACACAAATGTAAGTAAGAGAATTGGCACCTTGTTTTAGGAAAAAAAGCCCATCTGAAGATTACAAAACAAAGGTGCTTTTATGCTGAAGAAGAGAAACTTGCTTCTCTTGAATTGTATAGAATTTCTCAGCCTCTTATCTTTGCTTCTGCCTTCAATTGTCAGATCACCCAGTGTTTGTCGCTGGGTAGACAGCTGTTCTGGTTTCTATCATAAACTGATTTTGTACTCAAATGTGAGGTTTGTAAGTACTGGAAACTACATATATTTTACCCTAATGAAGAATTTGAGAAATTTATGAGTTCTTTCATCAAATCTTAAGCACCATCAACTCATCAGTCTCTGCGTTTGTAGCACTCCATATGTTGGAGCTTTTGTAGATAATCTCAGGAATTTATCCTTTGTATTCTAAAGACAAATGTCTGAAAATGTTGAAATTTATAAAGCTCAAGTAGAAAATGAGTCTGGCTGTAGAATTAGAAGTTTGATTGCTAATTCTAAGAGAGAAAATTCTAAATTTTAGGCACCTCCTAGCTACAACTCTTTACCTTGCATCATCTTCTACATCATTTTCTTTCATTTTTTAGTTTGCCTTGTAACTTAGGAATAAAGCCATGTATTAAATTGTCTCCTTTATTTAGGCTAGTAAATAAAATAGGAAATTTAAATTTATTTTTCTTTAAAATTAAATTGATTTGCATATGTATCATTAAAAATGTCCCAATTCACCATGTCTCTTCATTTCTAGGCTCTTTAATTAGTTAATGGAGAAAGACTAGCCCATCATGCCCAAGCTTGGCGCCATTAATTTTCTATAAAAAGAATGACCTAAACATAATGTAATACTTTTGGCAATTTTTGAGCAAGAAGCATTACAAATTTCTTCTCAATTTCATTCTTTCATTAAATTCATCAATTATCATTAACATTTTTTCACTATCATCAATCTCAATATCTTCTCATTTGTTTCATCACGTCACTCATCAACTTATTAATTTATCAACATTACTAAATTTTAATAACATGATTTTATTAACTCATCATTATTTTCGAGACTATACATAATCAATAATTGTCATCTATTATCCTACATCAAATTTGGATTACAATTCAAGAGAATCAAAGCACTTTTATAATCTCTTTTCATTATGCAAAATGATGAATTGCAATATTGGGGCCGTGATATTGGATCTCACCATGCGATGTTGAATACCCGATATCGGGACCTGCCTCCTTGCCTATTAATAAGAGGAAAGCACACTTGGTTTTGTAATTAGTTAGTTAGTCCCTTAGCCAAACTCTTGCCTTTTCTTTCTCCCAGAGTTAGAATTATTTTTGTGTGCCCATAGTAGGAGTCATAGAGTGAATGGATCTTTATTCGAGCATCATGTACCTGAGCACACTTTGTGTACGGCAATAAAGACAAACTTTATGATAATCCTTGCAGCATCCAGAATAGATTAGTTAATGTTAATTATTGTTATTAAATTCTTTCTTAGTTAATTAATGCTCTCTCTCACCCTACAACTCTCCTAAGTAAATACACTCAGTACAATCACTTTGAGCATGCGTGTAACACTTGGTAACCCAATAATGATTTGCGTTTGGTAATCCCAATAGTGTTGCATTGGTTCAGCATGTGTACGACAAGTGAGAACGGATGCTAGTGTTAGGATTATTTAGAACTTAGTTAATGAGTAGTTAAGATAAATTAGTCACTTCCCTTATTAGCACATGACATAAAAACATAAAAGATACAAAAATCATATGCCTCAAACTTACTTAACCATACAATCGTGACATACAAGTAAGTTTGGGGAGACGACTATCAACCAACCCATCCTTGTTCCACAAGGGCGCATAAGCATTTAGTCCTTGGAATTCGATTGAATCATGTGTGAAATGCTCATATTCGTATGGTTGAGCATAGGGGTACCTCGCTGCTCATCATTAGTGTCATTGTTAGGGACTTAGTTGTTTGTGTGCTAATTAGAACTTAGGAAATCATTTACATCATTGGAATGAACCCTTAGGGTTGGTTGAGAAAATAATAAACAAGAATACATTGCACACTGAACAAACAAGTATGTATTCTTCTTTGTACGAAAGTGCCTCACCGCCTAGGTCTGAAACAGGAAGCAATCGGCGACATAATACACATGATGTTGATCCACCAGTTCCTCAACAAGTTCAAGTGGTATATATTCATCCTAATGAGTGTATACCAAACTTCATCTTTATCCTCCATCAAGATGAACAACTATGTTAGCGAGACTTAGAAGGTAACATAGTGTTACCTCTCGATCGTTTAGTCCTAAGCATGCTTCTTCGTGCTCTCACACGAATTGGAATGCCACACTTACATGTAAAATATGTTGTGCAAGACCATGACTTGAGCGAATACCATCCAACGGAGGCACAACATCAAAGGAACTTGCAATAGTAGAGACATCATAAGTCTTTGAAGGGTAAGTGGTCCCAAGATGTCCCACATGTCTTAAGCAAAAATGAGGGTGGTGAACCTACCTTAGGCAGTCGCCTACATAATGATGTTCCTCCCCTTGACTTTGGCCAAGGGGTTGTGTATCAGAATCTTCATTCCACTATTCATAACCTAGGTTTTAATACCCACGGGTACAAAGGATCCAAAAAAGGGACACAGAAACATGATAAAGGTGAACATTCTGATCACAATCGTTATCGAGGCCGAGATCACCGAAGAGAAGGTAGCAAACACTATCATGGTGATGATTCTTCTTCTTCTTCACCTTCATCATCTCCTTCATCCTCTCCTTCAGTATTTGGATGCATTCATAAAGAAAAGACCATGGGGATAGAGGTAGGAAAAGTTGAAGTCATAGGTGAAATAGCTAGGAAAGGGGACAAGGGCACTCTAGAGAATCACAACATAGAAGAAGGGAGAGTAGGGAACAATGTAGGCATCATAGATGCCATGGACGAGATGATCATGATGAATCCCTACTCGCTACTTGAAGTATGTTAGACATAACTAAGGCTATTAGAATTTCAACCAGGCACCAGAAAGATAGTAGGACCAAGAGATTAGATATGAACAACATCCTACAATTGTAAGAGGGATACAACGCTGATCCTTAGAATCACTTACAAGCATTCCATGATGCATGTGCCCTACAAAACATAAAGAACGAATGGCAAAAACTTAAATTATTCCCGTTGACACTAGTTAAAGAAGTAGAAAGCTAGTACCGGTCCTTAGAACCAGAATCCATTCATAGGTGGAGTACCATGTCAGAATTGTTCAATGATAAGTACCAAATGTACTCCCAAGTGTCCAACTTGCGAAAGCAAATTCAAGGCTAGAAACAAGGAGGACATGAACCCTTGGATGCTACCATGGGTTGATACTATGCACTGTTACATCGTTGTCCCGGCCATGGTTATTCACAAAGGGATCAATTATGCCATCTCGTAGATGGTCTTAGGCATGAAACGAGAAGAACCCTTGGGACTTATGTTATTGGAGCAAGTTGCTAAGGAAGAAGGTGAGCTATGAAAGAGAGAAAGTGTGGAAGAGTATAACCAAGATCCTTCCCTCTGGAAGAGGGGAGTAAGATTTTGTGAGCATGAAGAAGAGTCACCACTCAAAGAGATGATGAATAGGAAAACTTTTCCTATTCAAAAGTTCACATCAGAAGTTTTGGCAAAGGTAGACCAAATATGGGATTCCCTAGACAATAGATTTCAAATTGTTCTTAGTAGAGAACTCTAGAGAGCAAGGTAGTGATCGTGAAAAAAGAAAAAAGAAAGAAGCTGAACATGCATGTAGCAAGGGTAAGGGCAAAGTTTCCATCATTGAAGAAGTTGTGGATTCGAAAATAGACAATGATAGCAGATGTGAGATATGTTAATATGACCATCCTAAGGTATGTTTCCCTGTAATCTCACATCTGTAGGAGTCTGGGATGTATGCACTCAACCCACGATTAAACAAAAGGCAAACACCCTGAAGTTTACCTTATCCTCAAGGTAACCCATGGCAGTTCCATCAACCCTTAATGTATTATCCTAGTGGAACTTTACCACAACCAATTGAGCAATATCAACAATGGCAACACCCACAATCATGGGGAATGCCACCACCAAGGCAGGAGTATCCTTACCAACAACCTGACCCGTATGGATATTATGTGCAGTAACTCGTCTCTCCACGTGACTCTACTGGTCATGTTACTCGTCAACCTCACTACCAATCTCGTGAATATTATAGGACTCCTTCTCCTAGGGGTGATATTCCACAAACATACAATCCTTCTCATCCGACCACATCTCTTTCACCGATAGCTCCATTACCACCTACTCCAACTATGCAGGGTGAAATCCCTACTCAACCATAGCAATGTAATGCCACAAGGGCTATTAACTCTCAACCTACTGTTCATTCCAACAACCACATAAAGAAAATACCTTTCTTTAGAACCAATAGTCCAACCAAGCCCTTGCAATCACAAGCGGCTAGCTCCTTAGATGCCTTAGTATCAATCAAAACTTTGGAGGCTCCTTCAACCCAACCACCACACTCAACGCATACAATTATTCTAACACATGTCGTCACTAATTGGATTAAATTTGGCCATCTTCCTAGGAAATTCTATGATCCTGGGAGTCTTATAATATATTTACAAATTTCTAAAAATGAATTGTGCAAGGCTCTTTTGGATTTAAGTTCCGATGTCAACTTGATTTCTCAAGAAATGTACAAGGCCTAGAACCTGCCTCCATTGAAATAGAGTAACATCTATCTAGAGTTGGCTAACTAGTCCATCACTATTTCATTGGGATTAGTAGAGGACATTGTTACCACTATTTGTGGGTGGTCGTACCCAGCTGACTTCCTAGTGATTCAGGTGAACAACGGTAAGGTGAACTTCCCAATCATAATGGGAAGAGCGTGGCTAAGCACAGTTGACACATGCCTAAGAATCTATGATCTTTCCCTAGAGATATCAAAGGAAAACACATTCAAAAATATTGATAAGATGAAAGTTCCATGCATCGCATACAGTGACTCAGGGTGTAATTGCATGCAAAGGTTATGGGTTGTGCAAAGTTTAACATTGTCTGCATGCAATCAGTGTGCACAAGTGATTAATATACAAAGAGGTCTATATGCAACAGCCACACGATTGGAAGGCACCCAGTGGTTGATAGTTGATCAAGAAAGAAATTCACTCATATGCATGGAATGAACTGAGGGTTTGACTTGTGCCTACATCGATAGCATAGACACATTAAAGCAAGTCCACCACCAATTTCCAAGTCTTAACTTTGAAAATATCAATTGAGAGAAGTTGGAAATCCTTGAGAAATTTAAGCAGGAGCCCCTCGAGCTAAAACCATTACCCACTAGTATGGAATACACGTTCCTTAAAAATGGAAAACTGGTAATTATTAATGCTAAGCTTGCTCCACAACAAAAAGAGAGACTGCTGAAGGTAATAAATAAATGGTTGAAAGCCTTCACTTGGTCATATCCTGAATTGACTGGAAGAGATCCTAGGATATGCCAATATAGAATTTATACTGAAGAAAACATGAAGCCTCGAAGACAACTGCAAAGGTGCTTGAACTCAAAGCTTAAGCAAGTAGTAAAGGAAGAAATCGAACAACTTCTTAAGGTTGGGTTCATATACCCCATTGCTGATAGCGAATGGATTAGCCCCTTAGTTATTGTGCCTAGAGAGGGAGGTAAATGGAGGGTGTGTATAGATTTTAGGCTACTAAATATGACAAAATTCAAAGATCACTTCCCATTGCCATTTGTCGACCAAGTCTTAGACACCATCGTAGTGCATCACTATTACAATTTTCTGGATGGATATAGTGGATATAACCAAATACAAATAGCCCCAAAAGACCAAGCAAAGATTATGTTCACTAGCCCTTGGGGAACATTTTCATAAAAATAGATGTTGTTTGGCTTGTGTAATGCCCCTGCAACATTTCAACGATTAGTTCTCAACATATTCCAATAGCAGATAGGAAACGGTGTGGAGGTCTTTATGGATGACTTCTCCACTTATGGAGCAAACTTTGATCAAGCCTTGGACCGGTTAGAGCAAGTACTAAAAAGATGTGTAGAAACCAATTTGAGGCTGAATTAGCAAAAAATCCATTTGATGGTCCAAGAAGGCGTAGTACTAGGGAAAAAAATCTCACACATAGGGATAGAGGTAGATCCCAAGAAAATCAAAGTTATCCAAGGAATTACCCGTCAACCGGAAACTGTCAAAGATATTCGATCATTCCTTAGATACACTGGCTACTATAGGATATTTATTGAGAACTTTTCAAAGGTTTCAAAACCATTGGTGGAATTAACAAAAAAGGACGTACCTTTCGAATGGACTAGGAAATGTGAATTAGCTTTCCAAACTCTAAAACAGAAGCTAGTAGAAACACCTATTCTACAAGCTCTTGACTGGTCCAAACCATTCCATATTATGACCGATGTGTCAAACTATGCCTTAGAATCCATACTTACATAGGTAGATGACTAGAAGCATCCTTATTACATCCACTGTGCAAGTAGAAGTATCGCTGGTACACAACATAACTACACTACCACATAGAAAGAATTAATGGTTGTAGTGTTTGCACTAAAAATGTTTAGACACTATGTATTGGGATATAAAGTATATATACATACAAATCATACTGTAATAAGGTTCCTCATGAATAAGCTAATGGTAAGCCCTCATATCATATGATGGCTTGTAATATTACAAGAGTTCAATCTTACGATGATTGATCATAAAGGCACCGAGAACATAGTTGCTGATCATTTATCTTGGTTGTGATGGGACAACAAAGAGGATGAGTATCCAATTTCTGATTATTTCCCTAATGAATTCCTCTTTGCTAGTGTAGTGAATAATCAATCACCCATGAAGACAAATTGGTACAGTAGCATTCTTTCCTATCTCCTCACCCAACAATCACCACAAGAGTTAAACCTTAAGAAGAAACAACAGTTTCTTCACCAAGCCAAGTATTTTAATGAGATCAATGGGCAACTTTACAAAGTGTGTTCCGATGGCTTGGTTCAATGGTATGTTCCCGATATAGATCAACTTCGAGTTCTTCAAGATGCTCATGAGGGTCCTTGTGGGGGTCATTATGTTAGGAGACAAATATCCATCAAGATCTTGCTTGCAGGATATTATTGGCCTACATTGTTTCAGGACGCCCATCATTTTGTCCAATCTTGTGAGCATTGTCAATGTGATGGGGGAATGACTGTCCACAACAATGGATCCAACCTTTAGAACCATTCTACATTTGGGAAATTGATTTCATGGGGCTAATTACAGTAATGTTCAATGAAAAAGCTTATATTATTGTTGCTATTGATTACCTAACAAAATGGGCTAAAGAAGCTACCGTTAAGGATTTTACATCATCTATAGTTGCATGATTTGTTCAACAACAAATCATAAACAGGTTTGGTATGCCTTGTGCACTTATTTCAGACAATGGTACACACTTCACATGTGCAACTTTTTAGAAATTAATGCAACGCTTAGGGGTTAAACACAAACTGACAACACCATACCACCCCTAAGCAAACAACTAAGCCAAAGTTACCAATAGGGAGATTACGAAGATATTGACAAGAAATATTAGCAAGTTTAGGCAAGACTAGAGCACTAAACTGAACACTGCTCTTTGGGCATATCACTCCACATGGAAACTCCCTATAGGCTACTCTCCCTATGAGTTAGTGTACGAAAAGCTTCCAATGCTTCCCATTCAAACGAAGCTCTATACACTATCCATGGCATGTGACCTCAACCTTAACCTTGATCTAGCATAGAAAAAATAGTTAGTAACCCTTAACTTGCTAGATAAAAATTGACTAGCTACCCTATCATCTACTGAATTGCACAAGGCATTCAATAAACAATTTCATGACCTAAGGATTAGAAAAGTTATATATCAACCAGGAGATAAGGTTCTCTATTGGAATCCCACACATGTGCCACAATGTACTGAATTTTAAACACTATGGGAAGGACCTTATATTATTTATGCAACTTTTCCTTCAGGGTCCATGACAATATACAAACCTAAGAGCCCAGACAAGAAGTTGTTGGTCAAGATGCAACAAACCAAACCTTTCCATGTACTTGGGACAGCCAGTACACATGCTATCTCTATTGATGGAAAACCTTGCTCACTATTTTGGATCTCCTCCTTCCAACTCAATCGTGGGGGAGATGGCCACCTATGCTAACTATTTTAGGCCCTCAGTTCTTTTTGAATTTTTGTTTTACATATTTTTCCAACTTTTCTTATTTTTTTACACCATCATTCATATTTTTTCTATTTCTTTGTTTTCTTGATTTACTTTTATTCATCATCCAATAAGTGCTCATGATGGTGGATTGAATTATATCATATTGATTGTTAATGTTTGGTCTTTACCTTTGAATCATGGTGCTGATATTAAGGTATGGTTATTTTGGTAAAATAGGCAATGAGTCCATGCTGTCCACTTATCCATACAACTCTATGGTCTCCTTTGGCTTGGGATTGTACAGTCCCCATTTTCTAAGCAAATTTGTTAATGAATTGGTGGTTGGGTATTTTTCAAACCAAGGAAAGACTCAAAGGATGAGAAGGATGTGACTTCAAGGGGATTCGATGCATTTGTGTTGGTCATTCTCTTGGGTGCCTGGATGCTTTTTCTTGGGTTTTCCACCATTATACCATTGATCAAATATCATGAAGATGAGTGAATAAAAATAAGTCTTTGCATGGTGTGGTTCTCATGTAAAAAAAGTGGGAATTCAAAGCACACCCCTTAGATATAATAAAGTAATATGGGCTACAAGCACTAGTTATGGAATTAGAAAGATATGTTACCCATGCCTAAAGGCTCCCTCTAACTAAGGCCCTTTCTCACTTCTTGCTTCTCCATCTCGCTCTCCTCGGAATGGTGGTGACTCTTTGTGGAAGCATTCTTGTTGCTTCAAGAGGATGGATTGGCCAAGTGTATTGATGTGAGGTCACTGAATGTGGTTGGTTTGAGTCCAGATTTGGAATGAGTTCTACTTAGTCATATTAACCATGAAATACACATGAGACTTTACATAACCTTGTTCTTGGGATTCCATTCCATTCTCTCCTCTCCATCTTTCTTCCCATTTTCCACCGCATTGCCGATTTTATCATTAGTCCATTTCTGGGTTAATGCATTGTTTTTCTTTGGTAAATTCTTGTGGGTAAGTCTTTAACTCTTACTTCCAAATGACATTCCTAGAGCCTACAGACTCTTTGATTTATGGGTTTGTCAAGGCATAAAATTCATGAGCCTCCTTTGGGGAGGGCTCACTGGCATTCCTTTTTGGTGAAATTGTTAGCTTCTTTTCCTTAAACATTTCCTACAATCAATCATTTCTTATTTCATCCCCATCCATAACATCCATTTTATTTACGTTGCCGTTGTTATTTTTCCCATCTTTCTTATTCCTCATATTTTTCCATGTTATAACTACCGGAGGTTTGCTCTTAGTTGTGGGGGCCCTAGCACAAATTTTTCAATTTTTTCCATTCTACTATTTGCTTAACCCCTATAGCTTAGGTAGTCACTAGTGATAAATCTCTGAACCAATTTCTGCCATAACCACAACTTAGCCAATGCACTTCATATCCAGGCAAGGTATCAACTGCATTGTGGTTTATCTATCCTTGCTTATTTGTGACTGTGTTGTGTGTTCAGATGGAAATCATACAAACAATGGATTGGGCTTGGAAGAAGAACTCATGATGGACCAGAACTAGAGTGTTTACGAAAGGAGCAAGTTTGGTGGCATGGTTATGGATAAAAAATGGAAGGTGTAATCTCAGCATTAGCGGCACCACGCTTCATCTTCTTTCTTTCTCTTTCTCTTCAAGCTACCAAGTAAAGGCTTGGATGCCATTTATGTACAAGTGTTCACTACAATGGTCATGAACACTAATGTTGTAATATGCTTATTGATTCATTCACTAGGCACATTGAGTCTATCATTCCATTCCACTGTCAGTTGTCAATTAGTCAATAATCCCATACCTTCCCAATATTTTTTGAGGAACTCAAGAACAATTTTTCATTTAGCCATTAGGTTATGATGAACTGTGATATCAGGGCTATGATATAACATCTGCAATATTGGGTTCATGATATCGAAGCCTACCATGCAATGTTGGATACCCGATATTGGGACCTACCTCCTTGCCTATAAATAAGAGGCAGGCATAATTAGTTAGTTAGTCCCTTAGCCAAACTCTTGCCTTTTCTTCCTCCTAGAGTTAGAATTATTTCTGCATGCCTACAGTAGGAGTCATAGAGTGAACAGATCTTTATTCAAGCATTGTGCAGATGAGCACACTTTGTGTATGGCAATAAAGACGAACTTTATGATAAACCTTGTAGCATTCGGAATAGATTAGTTACTGTTAATTACTATTATTAAATGCTTTCTTAGTTGATTAATGCTCTCTCTCACCCTACAACTCTCCTAAGTAAATACACTTAGTATAATCACTTCGAGCATGCATGTAGCACTTGGTAACCTAGTAACGATTAGCATTTGGTAATCCCAATAGTGTTGCACTGGTTCAGGATGTGTACAACAAGTGAGAACAGATGCTGGTGTTAGGATTAGTTAGAGCTTAGTTAATGAGTAGTTAAGATAAATGAGTCACTTAGTTATCTCTCTTCTCCCTTATTAGCACAAGACATAAAAACATAAAGGATATAAAAATCATATGCCTCAAGCTTACTTAACCATACCATTGTGACATACAAGTAAGTGTGGGAAGACAACAATCAACCATCCCATCCTTGTTCCACAAGAGTGCATAAATTCTTAGTCCTTGGAATTCGACTGGATCGTGCATGAAATTCTCATATTCGCATGGTTAAGTGTAGGGGTACCTCACCGCTCATCACAAAAGATGAACAATTTGATTTAAAGACATTTTTCTTAGTCTAATTTAACTAATCAAACAACATCCAATTGTTATGAAATATTGTAGGTATATAAATATTTAAAAGATATTTCTAACAAGCTTAAGATCAGCCCAAAACTATAAGAAACAATGAAGTTATGACTCATCACTAACTTTTGATTTCCAAAGTTAGCATTCCACTAGAGTTGTAGTGTCTAACTAGCACTCAAATAGTTAATGATGTTTTTTTTGCATATTCTTCACTAGCTTTGCATTAGGTTGAGGTTGCACTCCAACAATTAGTGAAATTTTATCATTTCAAGTGTTCATTTGGCATTAGTAGTTTAGTAGTATTGAGGTTATGCTTCAACCTCACATCCAACTTGCATCCAATTTACTCTCATCTTAGGTTATTTATTTCCTACTAGGGTGACCCCATGGAAACTTATGATTAGGTTGTTCCTTAGTTTTAAACTTCTATGTTCAACTCACATCCTACTAACTTCAACACTCAAAGTCATTAAATTTTACTTTCTATGACGTTCCCTTGGCTAGATAGCCAACTAGATAGATTAATATTAATTTGACTAAATGGTATGGTATGAGCTTCCAATAGCAGCAATTAATGGCTAGGGGAGGCATCTTCTCAAACATGTGCTACTAGAATTTGATCATAGAATAATCAAATTATATCCAGGGAACAAGGGCGTACAAGAAAGTGAGAAGAGAGGTGCATAGACCAATGAATCATATCAGTTGTATTCTTGAATTTGGAATGAAAAGAAGAATAATGCTCCCTAGCATGGGACATAGAATAAGAACACTGTGACCACCTAGCAATAATTCACATTCACTTTAAAAATGTGCATTTTGATTAGAATTTGCATCATTGTACTTCTAGTTTACTTACCTTCCATTGCTACTAAAGCCTTAAAAAGTAGGATTGAGGAAAGAATGGAACTCTAACTAGAAAAAGCAATGCTCATAATGATGGATAAGTGATGAGCAATAGAGTAGACCTTATACCCAACCATACTAATCATAAGAATTATGAGTGACCTTATTGTAATTCATGGATATACCTAGCGTTGATATGTAAATGTTGATCATTGTCTTCTCACTTGAATTATTTATGGTTAATGTGTATGTATTAACCCAAAGTGAAACATATGACATGATATTGTTTAACATGAAGTAAACAAAGGCAAAACATAAAAATTAAATATTACATCTAATGAAAAATAGAAATAAATTCTAAATTAGCCTTATGGTGATAAGTATTCACTCTTAGCTTTTTGTACATGTCCTAGATTAATGTAATTGCTATTAGGATTACCAAGTGAAACACTACTAGGTGTACTAAGAGATATCACTATTGGGATATTGAACAATCATGTAATGTCCCTGTTTCCAAATGGTGTTGTTGCATAACAAAGATGGACCCTCTTCATAAAAAATGTTATCATTATCATAATAAGACCCAAAATGAGAGTTGTAATTAAGACTTGAAAGGGCATGTTGTAATAATGGATGTGTCTCTTAAGGTGATCTCTGGGAGTTTGATCTAAGGTATTTATACCCTAGGATTAGAGGTCATCCAGTGTGGAGTTGTAGAGCTAGTATAGGCAAGTAACAGGTGTTGGGTGAAGCGAGACAGGAAGAGGACTTTCCATCTCTTCTAGTCAATGATAGGCCTAATCGTGGTGGTAGTACTGGATTACCTTTAAGGGATAGATGTTGAAGGAAAAAAAATCCCAAGGAACACTTTCAGCGCATGATCTGGATACATTATTCCACATCATTAAAGCATTCTCCTCTTTTTTCTTTTGCATTTTCCCTATTATTTATCTTATGCTTAATGTCAAATGTTACATATATTTGATGTTTTCTATGTTATCTTCTTATTACTAATGTTTAATATAATGTATACTTGATGTTTGCCATGACATTTGTGAATGGAATATCACAAATCATATATTATGCTTGAAACCAATCATATTTATTTCACTGAATTATTAACATGTAATGGGAATGTAAATATTTTTCTAAGTACAACAAAAAGTAAATTGTATGTGAATGTAAATTACATAAAAAAGTAAACTCTAATGTAACAACGTTGCCCTAATGTTGTCCGACACCCCAAGGAATTCCCTATGATCCAATGGATCTAGGGCAGAAGACCTAGGAAATATACCTCAAGCAAGAAAGCAACTCAAGAGTGAGTGCAAGAAAAATCATAGCTTCTTAACATATATGGCAATGCACCTCATAGAGGGTAACCAACTCCAAAACAAGGACCATGTAAACAAGCACACACACAACCTTGTAGACAACATCGGTGGGAAGGGAAATGATGAACCTACAAGGGAAGGTGCCTCACCCCCAGATCCCTCACAATCTAGTACAAGGTGTGGCCTAGCACTGCACCAAAACTATACAGTCTTAGCTGCCTACATATCTATGACCACAATAGAATCAGGGCCATGTAATTATCCATGGTGAATGGGGGATGAAGAGGACTTAGAAGAGAGTTACAACAAGAGGGTGTCCTATTGCTAGCTTGGTATCACCAAGCCTGGGTGGGTTTTCTAACACTTGAGAATCACCCAAAGGTGCCTCAAAGTGTTCCACAGTTTCCAAACCATGGGGAGAGCCCAAGAGAACCACCACTTTGGGACATCTCTCATAGTCCTCCCCTGCACAAAGAAGCGACATCCTTAGGGCAGAGCCTAGGATAGCTTTGAGAGTACACTTCTATGGATTTAGAACTTCGTCAACTCTAAGGATCCATCAAATCCTCTGATGCCAGGCTTGAAGGAAGATATCAACCCCAACACCTGATACATCCTTCCATCCAATGCCTTGCATGAAATGCAAGGGTAATTGGAGAAAGCCGAAAGACTTCCCTTCTCTACACAAGTGGGAGAGGCCAACCCAAAGGGCCAACATCTCTAAGGTGTTCCCTAGATCCATCCCTTCTGACGATCTAGAGACATATCTTCTTGCATAAACCCATACTTATGCAAGAAGACAACTCCTCTTCCACAAGTCCCATTGAGTTCCTTTGTGAACGACATATCAACACCCATTGATTTTTTTTCTTTGAGGGCTCACCAGGCCCACTACCCATGGTGAGGGACTTGGGAACATCAAACCAAGAGGGAGAACATGCTCCAAAGAGCCATGTCTTCGCAAGCAACTCATGCTTGCCAAAACTCCATGTTCTGTTACTCACATCCAGACCAATGGGGTCTCACTAGTGCAACCATCTAAGCACTAATTTCATGTGCATCGATACCATGCACATTTTCTTTTTCTCATCATGTTTCTTCAAGCTGGTATAAAGGGAGTCAAGCATGTTCTCCCTTACAAACAAGGTATAAAGGCAGATCTTTTGAGCTTGACCTTGCTGTCTGTACACACCAGCATCACATACCTTAATTTATCATCCAATAGTATTCCATAGCCACAATGAGAGAGAAGATCCTGCCTCATGTCAATTGTAAACACATCATCGAATGATACCATAATATCCCATTCATGGAGAAGAATCCACCGCACTTGCTACATACAAGCTATCCTTCCCACTCCAAGTTATGAAACAAGCACCATTTTTTGAATACTACATCTAGGAATGAATATAGAGTCACCTTTGAGAGCAACTAGATCATGAATTCTCCAAGGAGCATCAATGTTCCTAGAATTTTCATTTCCTCATTATATCAAGAACAACTACCCATTTCATTAGATTTTGCACTTGTAGGAAGGATCCTCTTTGGGAGGTTTCTTCCATAGGTAAGTATAGTAGCCCAGCTACACCTTATCCATAACACACACCCAAGTAGTCAATATAGCTAATAGAACCATCTCATCGAACTATCACCAGCTGAGGGAAGACATGGGTTTACAAGTCTTATCCAAATTCAATTTTCACCTTGAGAACAACTCGAGACACCAAGCAGTACATCCCCTTTGAAATTTTATCAACAGGGATTTCTGTTTCATCTTGGGAGATCTGGGTTTTTGTTTCATACATCATAGTCAAGCCTATTTACATCAATTTGTAGTGGACAAGGCTGCACCACTACTTATTATCATTTAACCCTAATAATAGATACAAGTCAACAACAACATCTTGCCCATAGGAGGACCAGGTCCTCAAGATATTTTTACATGGAATGGGCTTCCACCAACATCATTTACAACTCAAACACAAAGTGATTTATCCTCAAAGGGTTTACAATAAGGATGATCTACCAGAGAACCCCAACAAGGAAGTTCCTCTGAAGCCCCCAAAAGCTGAGTGAATACATAAGATCATGCCTTGAATACATAAGCTGAAGTTCCTCTGAATATCAACAACATGACCTCACAAAGGAGGTTGCCTAAATTTCACCCAGGTAACAACATTCTATCTCTGAAAAAACCCTAAGAGTTCATGAACATGGGGCAACTATTAGGAATAAGTCCCAAACATCAACTACTTCTAGGTCCCAAATAGGAGACAACCGTCTCAATACCACCTACCTTATTATTTCAAGAATTGAAGAGGACATCCATCAAGATGGAGAATGATCCCTCATAGAATTAAAGATTCATCAAGTAATATCATGCTCCACTTTGCTATCCCACCAGGGAGGTGAGAACACCAATATGAATTAAGATTACAACATGGACATGGGATAATACATTAGGAAGGGACATTGTGATACATTAGTGTACATAAGGGACAAAGTACATAGGAAAATTTAGCAAGACACCATAGCCTATTAGGCACAACGAGTCCCCTATCAAGGAATTACGCCATCAACCACAAAAGCATCAATAAGTCCCAATCTATGAGAGCGCATCATAGCCCTCCAAAGCACCAAAATAAATTAGTTATGAGAGCCCACCAACATGCACAAATCATTAGAAGCCCCCAATCATGAGAGCATCGGCTCAAGTGTTTTGAGCACATTCAAGCCCACCAAGCAAGGCCACCAAGAGAAATAACAATTTCTGTATCTATAACATCATTTATTCAAGGATGGATGACCATCCCAACATTTACAAAGCTGCTCCATCAGCACATCCATCATGGAAGAGCAAGTCTAGGAGCCAATACCCAGAGCTCAACTTAAATCCACCACTAAACATCACATTGATTTGAATTTTAGTCACCATTGATCATCTGTGGACAGGATCTTTGCCAGTCTAGGAACACAAGAGAAAGTGCTCCTAGGATTTATCCTATCTCAAGGACGTTCACCAAGCACACACCATCCAGGCATGCCAACATCATCAAGAACACATGGCACTAGTTTAAGTGCACAATGGGCAAGGACATGCCCTAGTCTATTCATTACAACACTATATCCAACTAAAGAATTTCTCATGAGGTTTGCAGCAAAATTATACATCAAGGCACAAATACCATTTACAACATATAGCAAGGGTGCTTCAAAACAAGCACTAGGAAAAACATGATACATCAAGCTTGGCCTTATCACAAGGTGTGGCATAGGCCCACAACCAAGGGACAACTGAGTCACATAGGCAATACATCCAGCACTTTTAAGCGCATACAATCAAATTGAGAATATCACACAAATACATTTCATACATCCAAGGATTGAAATACATTTATATGGGAACATACATGATATTTGGGAATGCTACCTAGGCCTAAAAGGCTATAGGATGAACTACCCAAGCGCATCCTAGGTTGAAGGATTTAGGCCACCAAGAGCATACCATGAAATAACTATGCTTTTTTGAGAAAAAATTATCTCTATCATGAAGCATAAATGATCATCTATCACTGCACCACTATCTCAAGGTACATGATCAACCGTTGCACTAAACCCACTACATGGGTACCATCGAATGAAAACTATTTGAGACATGAATGCAACGATTGAATAACGAAACATGCCAACTGATTCTCCACCACCCTGCCATAGTGGGACCTCAATGCATTGGCCACTCCTAGGCCATCAATATCTGGCATGGCCAAGGATACCATTTCATGACATCTGCTAGCCCAATATCTCTAGGGTCTAGGACAGATCACCATCCTCTATTAGTGCTCCCCCAACACAGAGAGATAAAGAAATCATAATGTACCTACTGATCCATCATAGCAAAGGTACTGATAGATCCGCAACCCGATGTTGGGATTCTGAGACCAAATAATCAATTCATGAAGGTCTCAAGAGCATATATCTTCCCATAGACATAGTGCACACAGAATCAACTAAGGTCACCACTGGCTGCATCTTTGTACCTGTGCTGCCTACAAACACTGAGACAAAAGATTAGAAACATAGAAGTTAGTAGGAACATGATCAGCACAATAGCCTGATACACAACCATCAAGCATGATCATATAATAAAGTCATATCACTCTTGCACATCATAAAAATCAAGACCTTAGCAACATGCATAGAGATCAGTTATGAAAAACATTAATGGATGAATTAGATCCCCACTTGAACAAACGATTTCATCATGAAGCATACCAGGAGAGAGATAGCACACTCTCAGAATTTCAAGATTCATACAAAACAATCATTGCTAGCAACTAACACTAGTTTCAACTAGGATCAAAATCTTAACACAGTCATACAAGTCATGGGCAATAGAGAATCATCATATCAGCCCAAAAAAAAGGTGGAAGACTGAGGTCTATCCAACAACAATTCTACATAAAACCAATTCTTGCAATAATGAGTAACATCCTGGAGGATGCATCCACAAGAAAGGCTCTCATCAAAATAGGTGTGATCTCAACAAGAACCAACAATAGGATGACCCACACTAGTAGTCCTCGAATCAAAGTGACCAAGAAATGTCACCAATCAAGAGAGTGATGCCATAATCCCTAAGGCAACACAACTAGCTCAAACAAGGGAGCACAACTCATAAGATCAACAACAAGGGCAATCATGCCTCACACATAAGACGTTGTTAGATAAGACAACAAACTTTTGGCTTTGGGATGGCCCAAACGGCCTCAAAATTCATCCTGAATGTTCCCAACAATAAGTCATCATACCGCATAGAACACCAAGCCTTTCATTATGAACGATAGACACAGTGAAGATAACATGCATGCAGAATTTGAAAGTGCAACCAAGAAGACATGCATACACAAATAGACAAATATACAATCGCAAACACGAGCGTACAAATTCTACCAGCAACATTCTTAATCTACCCAAAACAAGGCTCACCAAGAGCACATGTCCAAAGGACTGCCATCCTGAGGTACTTGGGAACCATCTTATCCCAATTTGTATTTTCCCATACTTACTATATCTAGGATGAGTGGGAGTGTAAGGATATCCTATCCTGCATAATTCAACAAATTCCATCATGGTGGAAATTGAAGTGGAGACTCGGTCCAATTCATCGTAGATGAATCACTAGAGACGTGAGATGAGAGATCCTTGAGCAACAAAATTCTTGAGTTGCCAACAAAACTCCTCTCTACCATATCACATACAATCGCAACTAGTTGAACCACAAGTAAACAAGTGGAGGAAATCACCACAAAGCAATTGTTAGCATCCTCAAGAAGAGCAACATACATCATTTGCTCACAATTTAACATCTTTTCCCTCATGAAGAGCGTAGAACATTGCCATTAGGCAACTCTTCTAGAATACATAAGGATATGATCCTAGATCACCTAGGTATCAATCCAAAGGGACCATTAACTGAACAAGCTCAATGGAGTAACACAACCATATCACAACACAATTTTAAAAATGCTCCAATACCATCTATAACAACATTACCCTAACATTGTTTAGAACCCCAAGGAATTCCCTAAGATCCAATGGATCTGGGGCAAAAGAGCTAGGGAATATGCCTCAAGCAAGCAAGAAAATCAAGAGTGAGCATAACTCAAGAGTGAGTGCAAGCAGAATCACAACTTCTTAACATATATGGCAACACACCTCATGGAGGGTAACCAACTCCAAAACAAGGACCATGCAAAAAAGCACACACACAACCTTTTAGACAACATCAGTGGGAAGGGAAATGATGCACCTACAAGGGAAGGTGCCTCACTCCCAGACCCCTCACAATCTAGTACAAGGTGTGGCTTGGCACCGCATCAAAACTATCCAGTCTTGGCTACCTACATATCTACAACTGTCATAGAATCAGGGCCATGTAGTTCTCCACAGTGAAGGGGGGCATGAAGAGGACTTAGAAGAGAGTTACAAAAAGAGGGTTTCCTATTGCTAGCTTGGTACCACCAAGCCTGGGTGGGTTTTCTAACACTTGAGAATCACCTGAGGGTGCCTCAAAGTGTTCAATGGCCCTCAAACCATGGGGAGAGTCAAAGAGAACCACCACTCTGGGACATCTCTCATATCTAATCTAAGTCAAAGTAGTACAATGGTAAGAAATAATCTTGATCTTTTTTTCTAATCATGGAACACATCTAAGTACATTCTACTCAAATAAAGATTATAAACAATTTCTTCAAACCACATTACAGACAGTTATTGATTGCTACTAAAAATCATGAAATGAAATTGCAAGAGTCTATCTAAGATGTGACCAAAAAAGTGCATTTAATATGATAGGTGGATGGTAGTTATAGGTCATACCATCTTTATATATATTTCATATGCAATATCATATGAAGATATATAATATCATAGCTATGACATCATACTCCTACTATTGACTAAAAACTCATTCTTGAGTTAAATAAAATTAGGATAAAGTTTGGTACAAAATTATAGAAGTAACTCTAATTAACTAACTATCAAATTGACTAATTGATTGACTAACTTGAATGTTGTATTACAAACTTTATTTGAGTGATTTTACAAAATAATAAAAATGACAAATAATCTAGATATAAATAAAAAATTTACAAGAACTACAAGTCTTCAAAAATGGTTAAAGACTAGTCTTCAAGTGGTGCCTAGTGGTAGTGGTTTCTCCTACCTTAGTCATTCTTGTGGTTGATTAACAATTTTTTCATTTATGTAAAAATGATTCAAGATGGCATGAAAATTTTCTAGATCAATCCGTGAATCATTAATGGTCTAGCCTAAGTTTGCTATTGTTGTAATTTTGCATGAACATGATAGATTAGGAAATATCTTATTTGCTTGTACGAACCAAGGAGTGAATAGTTTATATTGAACATCAAATGTTGTGAATTTCACCTTAAGCTCATGGTAATTTTCTATTCTCTTCGCTAGATCCTTTGCAACATCTTGTTACTTGGTATAATGAATTATGAAGATCTCTAACTTTGCAATTGTTGCTTATAAGTTATTCTTTATTTCATTATGTAGTTTTCTCTCATGTTCAAATTATGCAAATGTAAAAGAGACTTATTTTTCCACTTTAGTCCTTGGGTAGCTAGTTGTTAACATTGTAAGATTTTCATACCTCAAGTTAGTGAGCTTCATATAATGTTTCATTTCCTCAATTTATGAGTCCATGATTTTTATTTTAGTTTAACGGACTACAATAATTCCATGAAGGCTAATTTTTTGGATAGTGCCAGAAGATTGTTGCAAATCAACATTTAGATGGACCATAGCTACCATGATCTCCATCTCATTTATCTCCTTTTAGAGGCCTACTTGATCCCTATAGTGTTTCTTGAATATATCATTTTGGGTAGCCTCATTTTTTGAAGTTCTAATCTTTATTATAGACCTTTGTTGCAATGCTCTTACTCTTGAAATTGAGAGGTTTCTAGTTTTCCAATAGCTAACCTTTTGATATTTGCATCTACTTTTATAAATTTCTCACAAAGGTAACTTAGTTGGGTCTCTAGCTAATTTTTCTCCTTTGTTACTCTTGTCATTATTAATTTTTTGTTGCTAAGCCCTTGTTCTCTTCCTTTAGCATGGTGATCTTATTTTGTAATCCGTATGATTTGGATGCATCCCATATGATCTCATCTCTTTCCATTTCAAGTTGATATTGCTTGGCCCTTAGGTAGTTGATTTTGTTAGTTTGGAATTGACCAAGCATCTATGGAGTAACCAACCTTGTTGGATCTTGGAGCTTGGCATGGAGTTGGGCTAATTCATCCTACAATTTTTGTACCTCCAACGCTACATGCTAAAGTGGAGTGTTTGTAACTAATAGCTTTCCATTTATCAAAATAATATTAGACTATACTATTGTGACATTTTTAAGGATTTCAAAAATTTCTTGGATTGTTTAGCTAGTCTATGAAAATCTATCTAGAACATCCTCATGTTGCTCCACTAATATTATTTTTAATTCTCCTCTAACACCTATAGAATTTTGATTTTATATCCTAGTAAGCTTAAGAATGGGCATTTTAAGGACATTTAGTTTAGCATTAACATGCTTAGTAATTTCCTTTACAACAACTTTTTTTCCTTCATGAGTGATGGGATGCGATATCGCATCGGCTGCGATATCGCGTATGCAATGTATCATATGCGATATCGCAACACGCTGCCAAATCTATAAATAAGAGGCAGCTCTCCCTTGTTTCTCCATCTAGATATAGACCCTTAGCAAAACTCTGGTAGTTTTACCTCTCTAGAGATAGAACAATTTCCTTGTACCCACAGTAGGAGTCCCAAAGTAAATAGATCTTTATTCAAGCAAGTATTATACCTAAGCACAAGTTTGTGTAAAGAAATAAAGACAAACGTTTGGATAAACCTTGTAGTGCATGGACTAAGCTAAATAGGACTTTAATTAATGTTAAATGGTTAAATTATTTATTAGTTAATTAATCTTTCTCAACCCTCAACACTCCTAGTTAAGTGCATTCAGTACAACCGCTTCGAGCATGTGCGTTACGCTTGGTAATCCCAGCAACGAATAGCGTTTGGTAATCCCAGAAGGTTGCATTGGTTCAAGGTGTGAACGGTAACTGGGACGGATATTGATGCTAGGCATTAGAACATAGTTAGTTAAACTTAGTTACTTAGTCTCTTCACCCTTTTCTGTCTTAGCATAGATGATAAAAATATAAAAGATATAAAAATCACATACCTCAGACTTACTTAACCATACAACCATGACAAATATAAGTAAGTTTGGGAAGTCAACGAATGATTAACCTTAAGTGTTCCATAAGACATGTAGGAGCTTAGTCTACGCAGTGTGAGTGGATCACGTGTGTAACACTCGTATTTGTATGGTTGTGTGTAGGGGTACCTCGCCACTCATCAATGAGGGTTATGATTCCATTGCTTGATGCAAGGGTGACTTGGAATGTGGCAACATTCCTAAAAATTTAAGTTGTAAAATCATCCTTTATGAAATTAATTGAAATTTGGTCAGTTACTAGGTTCATGAAGACTTCTAGTTCATCCATCATTATACTAACCAATTATTGAAAATCTCTGGTCCTTTGACTTACAGCTTCTAAAAATTGCTACATATGACTCGTTTCTAGTTAGTACATCCTAGGGTCTACTACATAAATAGGATTGTGAGTCCTAATAGTTCCTATTACAAGATTTGTACTTACTAGTGTTGAAGTTACTATTATTGCTAAAGTGTTAGTGTTTGTTGCTTTTGTACTTGGAGTTTCCATCTGGTCCTTTCTAACATTGATAGGTTTATTTATTTCTACATAAGATGCATTTTGGGCTCTTCTGATAGTATTATTTATATATCTAGGTATCTTAGCTCACTTGCAAAACTTCTAAACTAAGAAGGAAAATGATAGTATCATTTTTTCTAATTGGTTTTCTTCAAATCAAGGATCAATCTCAAGGAAAATGAGATAGGTCAGATTTTTTGAATATTTTCCCTTGAAGATTATACTTCCAAAAGTTACAAATATTGAAGTTCTATTATGTGTACTATGATTTATAGGTCCCTATTTTGAAGTAGATTTGTTATGGAGTGATAAGAAACCATATTCTTTATTTAGATAATCATAAGCCCTTTTAATCCATAATTTTCTCCTTGTAAGATCTGAATAGGTAGAAATTGTAACAATGTTCGTTCCAATGTTGGGTAATCATGATATAGTAGTAATGGCCTTGATGGCATATGAAATTAAGATCCCTTCAATCTTAAAAATGGCATCCTTTTGTCGATTATGTTAAAATTTGGTAAGTTTCACTAGAAAACCATTCACTATTTATCAAAATTATGGATCTAAATGGAGAACGTTATAATTATTCTTGAACTTCCTATGATGTAAATTCTATAAATGATCCAAAATTGAGTTCAGCAATCACACTGGCCATGATGGATTTGTTATTGATGGCTCGTACATACTGATCAAAGAGTGTAATTTACCTTTTTCCATCTTAAGTAGGAGGCTCTTCTTATCACATAGACTATTGTGTTTGTGGTGTAGGCTAATGTACTAATTTGAACTATGCCTCTTGTTCTTTAGTATGATACTGCTATAGTTGATCTCTTTCACATCCTATTTTTCTACCATATTCACCTCTTAGCTTCTTTTTACATGGTTGTGAGGCCTCTCCAACTTCGGAAACATGCTTGGGTACCATTTTGTAATTATCAAGGATGACTTCCAAAGAATTTTCATGATAAATGTAACTAATGAGTGATGGAGAAATCCAACATCCAACCATACAAGTCATAGGTGTTCATGCATGACTAGATTGTAATCCGTGGATGAGGCAATGTTAATATGCTAGCAATTGGTTTAAGTTCAAAATCGTTGTCTTCCCACATGGAGCTAGTGAAGTATATAAGTATGGTTTAGCTGACAGTGAGGTATATGATATTTGACGTTGGTAGGCCATCGTTACTCATAGAAAACATAATGGAAATGAAAATGCTTTCTAAATTTAAGTAAAACAAGTAAATGTATCTATTCTAGCTTATGACAATGAGCATATGTTCCTAATCTTTTGTACATACCTTGGGCTTTGTGTAACTACTATTGGGATACCAAGTGTACCACTACTAGGTGTACCAACCAATAACACTATTGGGTTACCAAGCAATTACACTTAAGTGCTCGAGATCAGTTTTACTCATTCTACTAAATAACAACAATAATAGTAAAGTGCATGAAATAGTAAAACATTAATAGAAAAATAATGAACATTATGCTAAGTCAAAATAGTAAACTAGGAGATTTTTGCAATTGTGAGAAATAGCTCAATATTTATTTTCGGTCACACTTGTGCCCAAGTATAGGATGTTCAAACAAAGATGTTGCAGATTATGTCACACTACACTTCAGGTATTCACACTTCTAAGTGCTAGATTATGAAAACAAGCTAAAAGAGTTCTGTTACTATGGAATGAAAAATTATGTGGATTTATGTGCTCAAGTGTTGTATTTATAGGCTACACACATCTTGCAATATCAGGTATACGATGATGTAGCTTATGCTACAATATCGAATCTATGACTTTGTAGATATGATATCATTGGTCAAGAAAATTTGACTTTATCATATCCCCATGAATGACTAGAAACTCATCCTCAAGTTAAAATAAAATGAGGATAGAGTCCCTTACAAAATTAGGAGGTATATTTACATGACATCAAATGTCAGAGTGATGTTTACAAAATTGACACAAGTTATGACAAGACAAACTATAAAAAAAACAAGCTGATGAAGCTCAATGTAGCCTATGTAATGCTTGGTGGTGGTGGCTCCTTCATTGATTTCTTTCTAAATTTGTATCTATTGAGTAGTGCCTTCATTCTAGGATTATGTACTATCCATGGTGATTGTGCAATGTGTGATGGAGCTAGTACATCCAATGGACATGGTAGCTGTGGGAACATTTTGTTTATCTTGACATATGAAGTTGTAAAATGTCTCCTTTCCTCCTCAAATACTTTGGCCATCTTGCATAACTCTGATTGTCTATCATTCTTTTGGCCAGGTTCACTACAACATCTCTCTACCCTTGGTAGCCAACCTTTACTACTTCTAGCTCAAACCTTGCCACATGAAGCTTTTGCAAAGCATCTTTACAATCATCAAATTCCTTCTTGTACAATGCATACATGACCACTACATGTTGTTCAAGTTCATTCTTGAGCCTACTTTCTATTAACATGGCAAGGTTAGCATAGAAAAGGTTAGCTAACCCTATGTATTCTTTTAAATCTTCTATATGTAGGTCTTTATTTTTTATTTTCACCAGTTGGACATGAGTAAAGCTATCCAAGATGGGTTGCCAATCTGGATTTTGTGTTGAAATGGAATTGATTTGGGCCTTCCTCATTTATATTTCTTTCTCATTAATCTATTTGTACATGCCCACTTGATTACAGTAGTGTTCTTTAATCCTTTCATGCCTCTTTACCTCATTTTTCCATGTGCTTATTTCAATAATTGATTTTTCTCAGATGGTGTGTACCTCCTCCATTAAGAGGGTTTTGTTCTTTCATGCTAATCAACACATATCTTGGTTGACCCTCATCAATTGTTCTCTTAACTACTAGATACTCTCTTCAAGAACATTCTTTTGTTTCTATACATTGGCCACCTAGCATTATCTACAGTGATTTACTTGTTTTCCTCTTGTAATGGAGTGAGTGCCTTAGCATGTGTGTATGTCTATGCCTATGCTTTCGAGGCATTCCACATCTCTTTTTCCTTTTCATTCACAATTTTCCTATTATTCTCCATGAGGCAATTAATTTTTTTTGTTCTAAATTTCTTCAATTGGTCAGGTGCAACAAATTGACTAGGATCTCTCTGTTTTGCCCTTAGGGTTGCAAGCTCTTCTTGTAGTTTGTGAACTTCATTTTTTGCATGCTCAACCCTAGTCTCTACCATGATTAGCTTACCCTTGGTTGCTGATGAAGTGTTTAATGGTCACTATGTCTACTAGGTTGCGTAAACGGGGCCACGTCGATGCATCCTTCCATGCGTCGACGTGGCCCCATTTACGCGGCACCTATTTCGGCATATAAATAAGTGGCCTCCCACCACTCTTAGGTACCTTTTTGTCAATTGTAGCAAAGCTCTTGCAATTTGTTTTTGTGAGAGTTAGAATATTTTTCAAGTGCTCATAGTAGGTGTAAGAAAGGTGTCCGACTCTTTATTCGAGCACTGATGCACCTAAGCCCATTGGCGTGAACGACAATAAAGACGAGCTTTTCAAGCATTCCTTGCAGCAATTGGACTTAGCCATTTCTATGCATTTATAGTTTATTATTTATATGATTTAATCATTCATTTGAGTTTATGTTATTATTATTGTAATCACTCTTGCTCTCTTATAGTTCATAGAAGCCATAAGTACGACTATCTCGAACGCGAAATCCAATGCTTTGTAACCCAGCGACGCTTAATGTCTGGTAGCCTAGCAGCAGTTAGGGGATGCTTAGGACATGCATAGAAGATGGGATTATATACTTATGCTAGGAATAGTTAAGACATAGATTAGGATAACTATAGATTATATAATGTTGCATTCCTTACTTTCCATACCTTAATTAGATGCCAAAAGATAAAGTAAAAAGCCATAAAAATCAGTTGCCTCAATCTCATGTAACCATTGCCACTAGATACTCACAAGTGATCTTGAGAGGACAACAACTATTCTAATAAAGGGTTTTTCTGGTTAGAGGTCTGGTGTATGTTAAGTGCTTATAGTCTACGGAGTTCAACCGAGTCACGTGTGAACACCCATGATTTACATGGTTGGGCGTAGGGGTACCTAGCTATTCATCATTGGTGTCATTGCCAGGGACTATTAGTCTCACATGCATCATTTAACCTTAGAAAAAATATTATTCATGTTGTTGGAATGGACCCAGGATAGTAACATTTATGCACACTAGGTGGATTAAAGTAAAAATTAAGGTACACTACATAAATGGTTCATCTAACATCCAACATGTCTTCTCCTCATAGGTGAGATGTATCCAACCCACCAGTGCCACAAGAATGTTGGATGGTATACAAGCATCCCAATGAATATGTCCCTAACTTCACATTCATCCTACATTAGGATGAGCATCTATGATGGCGGAACATGGAAGGCAACATCATACTACCACCTGACTGATCAGCTCTTGGAATGCTATTCCACAATCTTGCCAATCTAGGCATCCAGGACTGCAGTATGGAGTACGTCATGGAGGACCTTCACTATCAAGACTATCATCCTACTAAGGTCCAATGAGCATGAGATCAGCAATAGGTAGAACGATATGAACACATGAAAGGGAGAAAGTTCAGTAACCCCTTATTCTTGCAAGGGCTGCATGACAATGGGAGGCCTATCTTTCATGATTCCCATTCAGCCGAACTTCCTCTAGGGCAACAAGTCATCCACTCCATTATCCAGAAGAAGCCAGAAAGTGACTGAGATCCCCAAGGGGATGCAGGTTCATGTGGGAAAATTCATGGTCTAAGCAAGGATGGGCAAGATTATCGAGGCCATTGCCAGAATAGAGGGGGAGATCGACACTAGGGTGGTGGCAATCCCTCCCCCTCTTCTCCATCCTCTCGCTCCCCACTACCTTTATCCAGTTCAGATTCTGATCATAACCATGGTAGAAAGGAGTGAGAAGATGATGGTCGTAAGGACCAAAGGGACCAACATGGAGAAACACGTGAGCAATCGCACGAGGCTCACTGTCATGAAAGGAGGGGTAGCTGAAATCATCATAGAAATCATGGTGCCTAGCAGGACTATGACTTGGATGAGCCATTGTTGGCTACTTGGAGCATGCTCTATAGAGCCAACGTAGTTCAGATACCCAAAAGACACGTGAAAGATAGTCAGATCAAACACATTGACATGAACAAAATCCCCAGATTTGAAGGGGGATACAATTGTGATATACAAGCCCACCTACAGGCGTTCCATGATGCTTGCATCCTATAGAATATTAATAATGATTTGCATAAGCTTAATTTGTTCCCTCGCACACTCATCAAAGAAGCATAAAGCTGGTACCGGTCTTTGGAACTAGAATGAATCAAAAGATGGAGTACAATGCTTGAGATTTTCAATGGCAAGTATCAAACATACTCCAGAGTGGTGAACCTGAGACATCAGATCCAAGGGTGGAAGCAACGTAATCATGAAACCTTGGATGTAGCCATGAGTAGGTACTATTCATTGTTACATCGGTACCCTGGTCATGGCTACTCTTAGCAGGCACAACTTCACCATATCATTGATGGGCTCCACTTTGAAATAAGAAAGATCCTTGGCATGTACGGCTAAGGACGATTATTAGAACTAAGGGCCCATCAACTATAGCGCCTCATTGAGCAAGTGGCCAAAGAAGAGGGGGAACTCAAAAAGAAGGAGAGTACAAAAGAGTTTAACCAGGATCCTTCCCTTAGAAAGAGGAAAGTCCAATTTTACGAAGATGAGGAGGACTCACCACTGGAAGCACTGGTGAATCAAAAAACCTTGCCCTTAGAAGAGTTTGCATCTGAAATATCAGCAAAGGTTGATAAGATGTGGGAATATTTGGACAAAAAATTCCAAAGTATGCTAAAAATTGCAGAAGAGTCCAAAGAACAAGGTAATGATCGTGATCAGCATAGGAAGAAGGAAGCTGAACGTGCCCAACATAAGGGTAAGGGAAAAGTGGATGTAGCAGAGAAGGTTGCAGATTCTAACACGGAGAAGGATGATGAATGTGGCATATGCTAATACAAACATCCTAAGGGGTGTTGTCCTATGATTTCACATCGTTAAGATTCTGGGATGTATGCATTGAACCCTTGCCTGGTGAAGCAGAAAATACCTTCAAGGTTGCCTTACCCACAAGGCAATCCTAGGCAGTTCTACTAACAATAGTAAGGGTATTATCCAAGTGAAGCACCACTGCAATTGTATGAATACTTCTAGTACTAGCATTACCCACAAGCACTGGGGATGCCACCTCCAAGGCAGTAGTACCCTTATCGACAACCAAATTCTTATGGGTACTACGTTCAGTAACCATTCTCTCCACGGGACTCTTCCAATGATGCCACATTTCAAAATTATTACCACCCTCAGAATATTTCTAACCATAATATCCATCACCCAAGGGGGAAAGCCCACATCTCTACTATCCTCCATCACCTTCTCCTACCACTCCTTCTCCACAACATCCCACTCAACCACCACCTACTTCATCTATGTAGGGGAAAATTCCACCATAGCCACAGCAATGCAACGCTACAAGGGTTGTCAACCTACAACTGACACCTCAGATGAGTGGATCGGAAGCTAAGGCATGGAAATGTCCCTTCTTCCTGCCCAATAATGTAAGCACACCCTCACACCGACCTGTGGATGGTGCCTCTGAACTTCAAACTACCTCCACTATTCCACTGCTTGAGCAGCCTTCAAACCAAATGACCTCCAACGTACAAACGGTCATGGTCACACATGTTGTGATCGACTAGATAAAGGCAGGGAATCTTCCCCAAAAATTGATTGATTTGGGAAGTCCCCTCATCTATCTTTAGGTGGTAGGAAATGAGCCATGTAAAGCCCTTCTGGATTCTTGGTCAGGAGTCAATTTGATCTCTCATGACATGTACAAGGACTGGAACCTACCCCCATTAAAGAAGAGCAACATTTGGCTCGAGCTAGTAGACTAATCCATCACTATTCCTTTGGGATTGGTGGAAGACATTGTGACCACCGTTTGTGGGTGGTCCTAACCTACTAATTTCCTTCTCATCTGGGTTGAAAATTGCAAGGGGAACTTTCCAATCATAATGGGAAGAGCCTGGTTGAGCACGGCGGATGCACGACGAGGACTCCAAGATCTTTCCTTTGAAATTTCAAAGGAAAATTCTTTTAGAAAGATCAAGAAGAAGTGTGTTCCATGCATTTCATACAGTGACTCAGGGTACAACTATGTGTAGCAGTTATGGTCCACCAAATGAACATCCATTCAAGCATGCAGTCAGTGTACCGAAGAATCACCAGTTCAACAGTGCCTGTACAAAGTAGCCACAAAACAAGAGGGCACCCAATGGCTAATAGCTAATCCTACTAATAACACATTGTGCATGGTACCATCTAAGGGGCTTGTACAAGCCTATGTAGAGAGCATGGATGAAATAGAAGAGGTTCATTAACAAGTCTCCGCTGTTGATGACCATGATGATTGGGGAAAGCTGCAAATCCCTAAGAGCTTCAAGCAAGAGCCCTTAGAGATCAAGTCCTTACTGGCCCACTTAGAATATGCATTTTTTCAAAATGAAAAATAGGTAATAATCAATGCCACCCTTACTCCTCAACAAAAGAAAAATTTGCTAAAGGTGGTGAACAAATGGGATGTTGCGTTTGCATGATCATATCTTGAGTTAACTAGAGTTGATCCTAGGGTCTACCAACATTAGATCTATATTGACCCCTCCATGAAGCTATGACATCAACCATAAAGGTGGTTGAACCCCAAATTGAATCAAGTCATCAAAGATGAAATTGAGTAGTTTCTCAAGGCAGGGTTCATCTATTCCATCGTCGATAGTGATTGGGTCAGCCCACTCGTTATTGTGCCAAAGAAGGGTGGCAAATGGAGGGTTTGTATAGATTTTCGATTGCTCAACATGGCTACCTTCAAGGATCACTTCCCACTCCCATTTTTGGACCAAGTGTTGGAAACCATTACAGGGCACCATTATTATAGCTTTTTGGATGGTTATAGTGGCTATAACCAAATCCAAATTGCATCAAAGGACCAGGCCAAAACAACTTCCACAGTCTTGGCACATTTGGCCATTCCATGGAACAGTTAAAATATTTTATTCAAAATTGGAGGAATCTATGGTTGTAAGTAAATTACAGCTTTAGTGTTGAAGGTTGATGGTTTTTTTTTAGAAGATTGATTCACTGGTAAAAAATTTTGATGTTGAAGCCTTTTGGGTACAAGATGAAAGTGCCAGATTATTCCCTTGTCAAAGATCAGAGGATAGTAAAATTAGTAAGGAAGGGAGTATATTATTTATGTGGAAGGCACAAAGTTGCAGGTCCTGGCTATTAAATTCGGTCGTATCCTTAAGACAACATTTGAAATTTCATGTAAAACAGGAATTAAACAAAAATCAGCAACACCTCGAATGTTTTGAAAAATTATGCAGCATCAGTGAAGGAAAAAGAAGACTGTGGTGTTACTGGAAAATACATGGCACCGTAAAATCACGGCCAAGCCAACAAACATCACCACAGTCGTCACTCTACACCACCACAGCTGTTAACGTTGCTAATTTGCTGGTTCAAAACAAGAACAAAACCTTGGAGGTGATCTCAACGTGCACAGAAACCCCATACAAACTGCCGCACGACATTCAGCCTGGCACATGAAACATCTAATGCAGGATATTTTGTTACGATTTCGGTGGTGTGGCTGCAATGATTCTAAAGGTTTCTGTAGGCGGTTTCGGCAGATGCAAATCCACAAAAAGTTAGCCCTTGGTTCTACAATCAATGGCAATGGCGGTAAAGATTCAAGGAAAAATTTTCAAACAAAAACGCAGGAAGCCCTAAGTCAATTTGGGGGCAAAACGAAAATCTCTGGTAACCAAAACCCTCTGTTTAAAATAGTATGTTCAGCACAACGTTATCCAAAAAAACCCCTTTCTTCTCCAACACGCGACGACAGAGTCAGATTGCAGTTGCAGAGCCTTCCCCTGCAGTGATCGTCGGTTATGATTTTGCAGGGCCTTATTGTGCAGAGGCAGTTTGAATCTGCGGTTTTGGATGATGCTGCATTTTGAATCTTGCTTCAAACATGTGTCGGTTCTTGCAGGTTCTGGGCAGAAATAAGAGAAAGACCGTTGCCCTAGAACTGTGATGAAACCTCCACGTGATTTACAGGGAAGACAAGAAGAATCGTTTTGCCGCTTTTACCAGAAATTATTCAATTACTTCTGCCACTTAAAATGGAATATAAATTAACCAATAATATATATATGTAGATATATATATATCCATAACATGAAGTACTCATTATATGAAGCCTTGATTTAGAGACTTGCCTTCAATTATCCCAAGTCATAACAAATATTATTTTAAAACATATAAATTACTACCCATTATAAATTTACAATATTGATTATCCCATTTAAATGTTACATTACATTAATATTAGGATAAAATTCTCCTAATTTTATGCATAACTTCCTAACTCCCTAACTACATAACTTTCTCCTAGCTTGTTGGACAAGCAATTTTCTAATTGGTTAGTCAAGTTACTTGGGAGAGAAGTTAGGTGAGATATTTTTAAAAATGTAACTTCCCTACCTATCTTGGAATCCTATAAAAAGGCTTCAAGGGGGGGAGAAAAAAAAAGAAAGAAGAGAGGGATATCATCACTTCTCACATCACTTGGAAGAATTTTGGTAGAAGACTTATCATTTCATTTTGAGAAGGCTACAAGTTAGCATTTGGGCTCTCACTTGGAGACATTTTGAGTCTTGCGAGAAGAGCTTTGTAAAGAAGAAGTTGTGACGATTGCTTGCAAGATGGCTTGCTAGAGTAAAGATTTCAGTCTCTTTGTCATGGTCCTGTGAGTTATGCATTTCATTTTTTGTTTTGTTTAAATTGTTTAGCTAGTGGTTTAGATAGTATCATCCTTGGCAAGTAATTTTGGGATTTTTAGATTGCTCTTACTGTTCTCGTTGCGCAATAGAAATTTCTATTAAAATTTTGGCATAGAAGCGCTTGTGTTTAAAAGCCTTAAGAGCATTTTAGTAGTAAATTTGGTTATTGTGCAACGTATGGGAACTGCTATTGGGATTATTGTAAGAGAGCCTCTGTTTGTAGTCATGCCGTTGAACAATCCAGTAGTCGAGAGGGTTCAGAAAATCTTTGGTATTTTGATGGGACCTGAATAGCTTCTTTTTATCTTTAAAGTGAATTCCCGTGGTATTTCAATCAAAAATTATCAAGTCTTTTAAAGGTTCTATTTGAATGCAATCATTGACATCTATTATCTAGTCAAAATAAAGTCTCGTATGTGGTAGTTTACGCAACAATTTTTGGTAGCATAGTAGGATTGTCTTGAAGATATTGCTTGTTTGAGCCTTGGAAGTTTGAACAATTCTTAGATATTGAATTTGGGATAGCTTTATTACGAAGTGTTTACTCATGTCATTTTACCTTGTTTAAATATTTGAGGTCTACACAAATCTGCTTTCTTTTCTTTTCTGCTTATTTCCATCGAATCTTGCTCTATTTCTAGTTTTCTTGTGGAACTATCTCTTTCTCTGGGGAAAATTAGGAGTAGATTGTGGAGTTGTGCTCAAATGTTTTTGCAAAATTTTATTTATTATAAGTAGGCATTATAAGGACTGCGTAGACTAGGTAGTTGAACAAAATAGGAAATTTCCAAGAACTCACAGTACTTGGCAAAGTTGGCTGAATCTCTTTAAAGTAAGTCATTTGTAGTTTACACAACGCAATCGTTACATTTCTCACAACTGCACACCGCAACAACACACACACATACTTACATTAACTACTGAGTTCATTTGGAGGTATCTGGGCCTTGGTGTTACCAGAGACCAGCAGGCACCTAAATCCTGTTCGAGGACACTCGTTGGCGGTCGTGTCCCAAACGGTCGCCAACAGTTCTTTTGGTGCTAGAAGGAGGGCTGAAAATTAAGCCTCTAGGTTCATAAGCATTATAATTTTAGTACATCAACAATTCTTTGTTACTATAAAGGCTTAATAAATTAGATACTATTTTCAGTTCATGACCAAGAAATTTCATAGTTTGGAAAGTTTAAAAGTTTCAAAAGATATTCTAGATCCTAAGATTGATTCTTCATCAGAAGAAGAAAAAAAGAAAGTTTTTGAATTGGGAACAAGTAGTGGAGTGAAAACTAGAAGATCACTCATTATATCTGGTTTGTTAATTCATAAGAGAAGATCTAGAAAGTTTAAGAGTTCAACATTTCAAAGGAATAGGATGGAAAATCCTTGGCAAAGAGTTACACCATTAGGATTTCAAAATTACAATGATATTCCTAAGGTAGTTTACAAATACTTGCCTGAGCCTTTCATTCCTGGAAAAGCTTATTTAGCTGAAGAATATATTCACATGTTTGAGTTAGCTTTAGCTCATGCAAATATTCAACATGAAGATCAAGCTTGTAGGTTGTTTGTATCAAATCTAAAGGATATGGCTCAGATTTGGTATTCAAACTTACCAAGTAATAGTATTACAAGTTGGGATGACATGAAGAATCTTTTCTTAGCCCAGTTTGGTAATCAATTAGATCAACAACAACTATACTGTGGGCTAATGCAAGCTAAGCAAGGAGTTAAAGAGTCAATTAGAGATTTTAACATCAAGTTTCAACGAATTTGTGGACTCTTTCAAAGACAATATAGGCCATCAGAAGAAATGCTTAAAGAAACTTATCTTAAGGCTGTCAACCCCAACATTTCAATTTGGTTAAGGAGAACTCCAAACTTAACTACACTAAATGACTACTTTAGTGAAGCTATACAGTTAGAAAAATAGTTGAACTTGAATCCTGAAGAAAATATTGCAATTCAAAAAAGAGAAGAAAGAGTTATGATTCCTATGCAAGATTTTGCTCAATTTAAAGCTTTACCAGGTCCATCTCATGTTAAGATAGAGCAAGAACATGAAAGAGTAGAATCTGAAAAAGGACAATTAATGAGAGATATGTCTAACAAAATAGTGAAGCTTGAAAAAGCATTGGCAAGAGTTAATATCAAGGAAGAAAGGAAAAATAGAAAGCATAAACATCAAGACACTAAGTTAGTAGAAGATGAGGATGAAAGTGATCTTATTATGTCCAACTTTCTTGATATTGAATCTGATGATGAGTTATCTAGTGTTCATTATGCAAGTAAATCTTCTAGCAATGGATCTAGCGATACTTCTTCTCTATCAAGTTCTGAAGAAGATATGTCTTCAGATGAAGAATGTAATAACAATGAGGAAAATGGATATAGTCTTCGATCTAAGGAAAGACTAACTACTTCTAGACCCCCAAATGTTATTACTGATCCATCTACTAAGAGAAGAGCTTTTGAGCCAAGTAGAAAGGATAAGAATAAAGGTAAAGACAATCAAGTGGAGCAAAACACTCCAAATCAGTCTTTTAATAAATGGATAAAAAGATCAAGCTTCATTGGTGATGAAGAATATGATTTAATAGAAGACCTTAAACATGTCGGCTAGGGGTCAGCTCGCTGATTCCCCACCTGCTTCCCCCACCTCCTCCACCCTGCCCACCCAACGGTGGTGGGCGGCTTTCAACCTCACTTGGGGATGCCGCTCCCATCGTAATCCTGCCCCCTCGCCTGACCCCCCCAGTGCCCTCCCTGGATTGGGAGGTGCAGCTTCAATAGGTGGTCGATGCAGCTTGAGAGGCCGAGAGACAGAATTCAGAGCTTCGGTGGACCGAGACCCTGGCCTAGTGGTGTGCCGACCATGAAGCCCAGCTTCAGGAACAAGCACAATAGCTGAACAGGTAGCATACACTCACGATGGAGACCCTGCGGGCCCAGCTCACGGATGAGCTCTAGGCCCGAATCAGGGAGGAGTTGCATCAGGAGGAGGCGGCTCGTCTGGCTCAGGAGGCGGCGGCCCGAGAAGAACAGGAGCGCCTCCAGGAGGAAGAAGAGCAACAGCAGCGGCAACTCAACCAGGCACATCAGCACAGCGCCTGCTAGTGGCTTAGGGGGGGGGGGCATTGCCCGTATAGTATTTTAGGCATTAGCTGTGAAAGCTCCTGGGGGGACCTCAGATGACACATCAGGCGCACGTCCGCTAGATTCCACCCTGATGTGGGGGATTCCCTGGCGGACCGGAGCAGGTGCAAGGCTCTTATGCAGAGCTTCCAGCAAGACACTAACTTCATGGACACCGAGGAGCATCGGGCCACCTTGGACCTGCTTCATGAGCTGGAGCAGCCTCGATGCACCTGTCGCCAGCTGCCGACTCGCCCCTAGCTCCCCCCCCCATCGCTGCCCCCCCTGATGGCTGCTAGTGTTGTCTTGTCTGTCTATTGAGGTTGCCCCCCCCCCTTTCTCCCTCCTTCTCCCCCCCTCCCCCCTTTCTTTGGTTGGTGCCCCCCCCATGTTGGGGGTGCGCCCCCCCTTCCGCCCCCCTTTTTTCTTTGTTGGGGTTTTTAAGGTTTTGAGGTCGGTTTGTTTCGGTGGTTCGGTGGCTTAGCTCGATGTCCTCCAAGTTTGATCTTTTGCGGGTGGCTGGGGCCCATCCCCATTTTTGGGGCCCCCCCTCGCTTGTACTTGTATACTCGTGTACCATACTTTCAGTAATACAATCCTGAACATTCTCTCAAAAAAAACATGTCAAAGCCAATATTAGCCTCTATCAGTTGCTTCAAATAGGAGATCAGCAAAGAAAGGCTTTAGAATTCATTAAAGGTAAAAGGAGAGCTAGAGAATCAGAGTTAAGTTATGTGTCTAACAATGATGAAAAGTTAAGGACTTCGTATGACAAGGAAGCTCCTCCTTACCTTTTGACAATGAAATTAAAGGATAAATTTTTACTCAATTTTTTGATTGATTTTGGAGCCATGTCTACTATAATGCCATTGTCTATATGTAAGAAACTTGGTTTGATTCCTAAAAAATCGAACAAAAAGATTGTTCAAGTGGATAAAAGTAGAGTGAAGATTGTGGGTCAATTACCACGCGTTCTATTGGAAATTGCTTCTGAACCTCGCATAAGGAGTAGAGTAACTATTCAAGTGGCAAATATACCAGATTCGCATATTCTATTATTGAGTAGAAGTTGGAGCAAGAATTTCTCAGGTTACATATCAACAGACTATTCTCACATGTGGTTACCTTGGAAAGGTGAACCAAACCAGATATATATCTATAGTGAGCCTATGATGATAGATAATATTACTTCAAATGGACGAAGTAAGATGGTTGAAAAAGGAGATGTTGAAAAAAAAATTTGTACACTCCAAGAAAATTGTTGTCCTAAAATAGAACAATCAAAGAATGAAGATAAATGGGAGTTATACTTTGATGGTTCATGTAATTCAAAAGGTGCAGGAGTCGGAATAGTTATATTCAAAAATGGTACACTTGAAATTCTCGAAGCAATTCATTTATCTTTCCCTTGTACTAACAACAAGGCCAAGTATGAAGCTTTATGTATTGGTATGAAAATAGCTCTAGAAAATAATATCAAAGAAATCATTATAAAGGGAGACTTAAGATTAGTCTGCGAACAAGTAAAAGGTAACTATGTCATAAAGAGCTCATTCTTGAGACCTTATAGGCAACTTGCTTGTAAGATGTTAGATCAATTTCAATGTTGCCAAATAGAGCATATAAATAGAGCGGAGAATCTTATAGCAGATGATTTGGCTAAGGCAGCTTCAACATTGGATATGCAAATATTAGAAAATTACAAAAATGTCATGATTGAAGAAGAACATCAGCCATCAGTACCAGACAATATAAGACATTTACAAGTATTTGAAGACGATGATCAAGTATTAAGATTTATAAAGAATAAACAAGAATTTGAGGGTCAAGTGATGCCTGAAATGTTGTCAAATTCCAAAGCTAATTTCATTCCAAAAAGGATGATTGATTTGGAAGATGAGTTCAAGAAAAATTTACTTACTGGAAAGGATATACAAAACCCAGATAGTCAAGCTTTCGAGGCAGTAAATTTTGGATTAGACAAGACACCAAAAATGCGAAATGTTACAAAGGAGAGAGATTCAAACTTCAAGCAAGATTTGTTATCATGTCTACAAGATAATTTGGATAATTTTGCTTGGTCTTATGATGATCTTAAAGCTTTCAGGCAAGATGTGATGACACATAAGATTCCTTTAACAGAAGATTGTAAAATAGTTAAGCAAAAACAAAGGAAATTTAATCCATCATTTGAACCAGCTATGGAAGCCAAAATCAAAAAGTTGTTGCATGCAAAAATCATATATCGAGTACGATATTCGACATGGCTTGCTAACCTTGTTCCAGTAAGAAAGAAAAATGGTGATATAAGACTTTGTGTAGACTTTAGAAATTTAAACGATGCTTCAAAGAAGGATAAGTATCCACTTCCAAGAATTAATGAGATGCTGATTAAAGTCTCAGGTTATCAAGAATATTATTTCTTAGACGGTTTCTCAGGTTATAATCAAATCGTGGTAGATAAGAATGATAGATACAAAACATCATTTATCACCAAATGGGAAACTTTTGCCTACCAAAGAATGCCATTCGGATTGTCAAATGCTGGAGCTACTTTTCAAAGAGCAATGGATTTAGCATTTAAGGATTTATTAGG
>MNCI01011078.1:0-23950 GCA_015680685.1 Gnetum montanum | reverse complement strand
AAGAAGAGGCTATAAACTCAACTACCGAAGAAGATGATTGATGTGACATTTGCCTATATGACCATCCAAAGGGCTATTTCTTAGTCATGTTACATCTACATGAGTATTGGGCTTTTGCATTGAATCCCAAGTTCATATAAAAGCAGATGCCTAGAAAATTACCTTTCTCACAAGGTAATTATAGACAATCCTACAACCAACTGTACTATCCTAGTGGGACTTCTTATTAGCGTCAAAACTACTATCAAACACAGTGGCAAAATCCACAATCGTGGGGGAGGCCATCATCAAACCAACACTACCCTTACTACCAACCAAACCCGTATAGATATTATGTTCAACAACTTGTTTCCCTAATTGGTTCTACTTCCTCTACCTCAAATCACTACTACCACTCTCTTTAATATCATCAGCCTGCAACATCTTCTGAAGGATAATCACCTCACACCTCTCATCTTCCATCATACCCTTAATATTCTCATACTTCCCTCCATCACATGTCATAGCCAACAACACAGGAAGGTTTAGCACCACAAAATCAACAAAAGAATGCCACTTGTGCTGCAAACATACACAAAAATGATAATGCAAGTAGATCTCTACCACAATCTCTAAAATGCCCTTTCTTTAGGATAGTTCCCCAGTGTAAGCATAACACTCGTGGACCTACTAATTCATCAAAACTAGCACAAGGCCAATCTGATGCAACAACCTTCCTCATTGAAATGATGTCTCCTAATCATACAAAAAGCCAACAACCATTACCACTCCAACACAAGACATAAACAATGAACTTATCATTATGGAGAGATAGGAAAATCCATGCATCACTAATAGTAAAGGGTGCAGTTGTGGACCAAAAATTCAAAATATTAATACAACCCACAACAAAGCTAAGGAATAAGTGTGTGAACAAAAACCAACCTACATAGTAGCCACTAAACTAGAAGACACCTAGTGGCTTGAAAATGAGAATATAAAATTATTTCAAAGGTGCATGAAGGCAATTGATCTAATTATTAGTTCTAGATTTAAGAAAATGAACCAAATAGAGGATTTAGACACAAATATCTTACACTCTAATTATACACTAGAAAAGGATATTAAACACAAAGACTTGGGAATTAAAACAAAAAATTAAGAAGAAGAAGCAAACACATATGGACCCCCCAAAATGGAAATACCTTCAAGTCTAGATAAAGATATGTCTCCGAATGATCCAAATGAGACTATCACCAATGTTAGATATGTTACCACATGATTAATTAAATCAGTAATAGTAATACATGGAAAATCAGTGGTTTATAATCAAGGGATTGTGTAGTCCATCTCATAAATGTGCAGCCATAATATTAGTTGTGGGGGAGATGCTTCATTCTGGTTCAAGAACTAATAAGTGTTTTTCACCTTTTTTTAATAATTTTTTGTCATTTTTCTATTTCTTCCAAAAATTTTTGATTCTTCATATGTTTTTCATTTCTTAATATTTTTCTTTTCTTTATATTTTTCTCTTTTTCTTAGTCATTTTCTTTATGTTTTATGAATGTATTTCATGTTTTTGTTGCTAATATTACCAAGTCATGATGTAGAAGTCAATGCTATGTGTTGGGTTTTTGTGCTATGCTATCAAGACAATTGGGTAAGTAATTATGTAAAGCAGTGAGACCACCTCATCCATCCATCCAATTCTCTAAATAAAATGTCTTTGTCATGGAAATAATTTTCTTCTTCTTTTATGAAACTAGAGTTCATTAATGATAATTGTACCTTGAAGAAAGAGGGCATGACCAAGTGGGAATGGCAAAGGATGTGAACTCAAGGGGACTTGTGAGGTTCTCTTCTTGACTTCCTTCATGTGGTTTATGACTCCTCTTGATCAACTGATAACAAGAAGCTCAAAGTCTTTGCATGGTATGGTTCCCATAAAAAAAAACAAAAACAAAAAAAAGAGAGAAAAAAACAATAATGGGAATTCAAAGCACACCCCTTAGACACAATAATGGGCCACAAGCACTAGTTATCGGGTTGGAAAGACATGTTACCCATGCCTGAAGACGTCCCTCTAACTAAGACCTTTTCTTCTTCTCTTTCCGTCTCTTTTTGGAGTGATAATTGTCCTTTGAGATGGTTGTAAATTGATGGTGGTTGGTTGCATGGAACACATCAATGCGAGCTCATTGTTATTGTATGGACTTGTTCTAAACTTGGACGAATAGGTATGTTGATCATTTTAATCACATTTTTCACAAGAACCTATTGTGGACATGGTCAAGTACCTTACATCCTGATCTCTGCAATCCCTTCTCGTCCCATTATTTACCTCATTGTTGCATGTGATTATGAGCCATTTGGTTTTGTGTAGTATAGTGCAACATCCCAACCATAAGAATTATGTGTTGTTTAAAATAAATACATGATTTACATTTAACTTCTACGTTGCCCACAAACATCTATAGACATGGTTATGCAAGGTCATTATGGTAGAAGCCTGCTTTAGAAAGGATACACTTGCATAACTTTTTTTGATCATGGCTTTGAACTAACATTCACATCTTCCAAACCATCAATGACATTTCTCTAAATTTTTTCATGATTTTGGGACTAATTCAAATTCATTTCATTAAATTTTCCTACTTTCCTATTTCCATATCCATTAATATTTCTTGGTAATCCTATGAATCAAACCTTTGGTTTCAATTGTTCGAAAAGTTATGTGCTTTGAAATTTTTTGAAATTTTTGAAATGTTTTCTAAGATTCGATTTTTGAACATTGTGGTAACCAACAGTAATTGATCAAAATAATGTAAACAGCTTGATGATTTTAGTTACCTCATAGCCTTAGGCATAGTATTCTTTCATCACATTGGGCTTAAACACAAACTAAGGCATCTAAAAAGGGTTAATTATTAAGGAAAATTTATCAAAACTAATGTTGATCCTTTTGTGACTACAGGTGATGCTAAAAGAAACACCTATGGAAGAAGGTCTTTTTCCAGGCACAAAAATGAAGCCAAGAGGGGGACAATAGCAAATATGCCTATGGACAAATCATAGCACATACAAGATAGTAGCTCAAACTTCACATGTTTGCTAGATCCATGGGATGATAAGAAAAAATTTTAGTCTATCCTTTAAGAATGCTCTACATAACTAGAGAAGCATCGACATCACAATCAAGGTTGGAATTCTTCTATCGCTAGTTGCAACAAGAAGAATCATCTTCAGCAAATTTTTGAAGAACTCTAAAAATTTTGTAATCTTCAAAGTCTATCTAGTATTTTTGTCACTCTATCATTTTGTATGCATCCACTTGAATAAAATTTTGTAATGTGACACTTACAATCAATTAGTAGTTAGTGTCAGTTAATAATCTCATCATTCCCAAATTTTTGTAAAGAAATCTCAGTCTTATCTTGTTAACTCAAGGATGAGTTTTTACTCAATCATGGGGGTATGATGAAGCATCGATTGGCTGTGTTGATGCAACAGTGTTTAGGCAGATGTCTCAACACATCTGTTTGAATAAAAATTTAATTTTTTTCATCTCCGATATCGAAGCCTTGATATCAGATACCTAATATCAGGGACCAAGAAGTGATGTTGGATATCTGATATCATGGGATGTATGCCAACGAATAAATATAACTCTTTGGCGCATGGTTTGGGAGTCATATTAGTCAATAGAGTAGTTAAACTCTTGTAATTTTATTTTGTAGTCTCAAAGAAAAATTAGTGAGTGCATACAGTGTAGATCTAAGTTAGTTGCATGGTATCTTATTCAAGTGGCAATGTACCTAGACACATTCTATGAATAGCAATAAGATCAAGATTGATTCTTATTCATTACAATACTTTGACTTAGATTAGATTTACTTTCCATGTAATTTACTTTTCATGTACTTAGTTAATATTTATGTTTCTATACATATTAATGAATTGGTGGAATGAGCACGACTAGTTTCAAGCATAAACACATATTCACTTGGTAATTCTAGCAACGTTATTACTTGGATCACCTAGTAGCATATTGCTTGTTAATCCCAGTAGTGGATACATAGGTTCATGATGTGTATGACAAGCTAGGAACAAATATTCATCATCCATAGGCTAGTTTAGACTTTATTTTCCATTGTTACTTAGTTTAAATCATTTGATGAGTGGCGAGGTACCCCTACGCTCAACCATACGAATACGGGCATTTCACGCACGATCCGGTCGAATTCCAAGGACTAAGTGCCTATGCGCCTTTGTAGAACAATAATGGGTTGGTTAATCATTATCTTCCCAAACTTACTTATATGTCATAGTTGTATGGTTAAGTAAGCTTGAGGCATATGATTTTTATAGGTTTTATGTGTTTTATATCCTGCGTTAGTAAGGAAGGGAGAGAGATAACTAAGTAACTAATCTAATTTAACTACTCATTAACTAAGTTCTAATTACTCCTAACACCAGTATCCATTCCCACTTATTGTACACATCTTGAACCAGTACAATGCTATTGGGATTACCAAACGCTAATCGTTACAAGGTTACCAAGCGCTACATGCATGCTCGAAGCAGTTGTACTGAGTGTATTTAACTAAGAGAGTTGTAGGGTAATAGAAATCATTAATCAACTAGGAAATCATTAAATAATAATTAATGTTAATTAATCTATTCTAAATGCTACAAGGTTTATCATAAAGTTCATCTTTATTTTCATACGCAAAGTGTGCTCAAGTACACAATGCTCGAATAAAGATCCGTTCACTCTATGACTCCTACTACAGGCACGCAGAAATAATTCTAACTCTGGAGGGAAAATGGCAAGAGTTCGGCTAAGGGACTAACTTTCTAATGTGAAAACCAAGGGCATCACCTCTTATTTATAGGCGAGGAGACAATTCTCGATATTGGGTATTTGACATTGCATGGTTGGATCCAATATCGCGGACACGATATCGCGGTCCCGATATCGCGGTTCATCATACCTCCATGACTAAATGAAAATTCATCCTCGAGTTCCTTACAAAATATTGGGAAGGTATGGGATTATTGACTGAATGACCTTTGACGGTGAAACGGGGTGACAGACTCAACGTGCCTGATGAACGGATCAACAATACAATACATGACAGCATTAGTGTTCATGACCATCAAGGTGAACAGTATACATAAATTACATCCAACCTTTATTTGGCAGTTGGAAGAGAAGGAGAGAGAAAAAGAATAAGGTGTGTTGTTGTCAATGCCAAGATTATGTCTTCCATTGTTTATCCATAGCCACTCCACCAATCTTGCTCCTTTCGTAAACGCTCCAATTCTGGTCCATCTTGAGTGTTTCCTCTAAGCCCATTCCATTGTTGTATGAATGTCATTTGCACATACAACATGGTCACAAATGAGCGAGGGTAGATAAATTACAATGTAGTTGATACCTTTCCTCGATGTAAAGTGCATTGGCTGAGTTGTGGTTATGGTAGATATTGATTGTAGAGATTTAACACTGGTACTACCTAAGGTGTAGGGGTTAGGAAAAATTGAAAAATTTATGCTAGGGCCCCCATGACTAAGAGCGAACCTCCGGTAGCGATAGGATGGAAAAAGATAAGGAATAAGAAAGATGGAGAAAAAGTAACAATGACAATGCCAATAAAATGGATGTCATGGATGGGGATGAAACAAAAAAAAATTTTGATTGTAGGAAATGTTTAAGGAAAAATAGTTAACAAATGCACCAAAAAGGAATGCCAATGGGTCCTCCCCAAAGCAGGCTCATGCCCTTAATGCCCTAATAGACCCACAAACCAAAGAGTCTGTAGGCTCTAGGAATGTCATTTGGAAGCAAGAGTTAAAAACTTACCCACAAGAATTTACCAAGAAAAAACAATGCATCAACCAAGATACAAACTAATGATAAAACTGGAAATGAGGTGAAAAATGGAAACAAAAGGTGGAGAGGAGAGAATGGAATGCAAACCCAAGAACAAGGTTTTGTAAAGTCCCTTGTGTGTGTTTTATGGTTAATGTGACCAAGTAGAACTCATTCCAAATCCAGGCCAACAAACCACATTCAGTGACCTCGCATCAACACATTTGACCAACCTATCCATTTGAAGCAACAAGCATGCCTCTACAAAAAGTCACCACCATTCTGAGAAGAGTGAGATCGAGAATTAGGAAGTGAGAAAGGGCCTTAGTTAGAGGGAACCTTCAGGCATTGGTAACATGTCTTTCCAGTGCCATAACCAGTGCGTGTAGCCCAAGTTCATTATTGTGTCTAAGGGGTGTGCTTTGAATTCTCACTCTCTTTTTTTTCTTTGCATGACAACAACACCATGCAAAAACTTATTTTTATGTACTCCACTTCTAGATATTTGATGAACAAAAAAATGGTGGAAAACCCAAGGAAAAAGCATCCAAGCACTCAAGAGAATAGCCAGAATAACTGCATTGAATCCCTTTGAAGTCACACCCTTTTCATCCTTTGAGTCTTTTCTTAGTTTGAGAAATACCCAGCCACCAATTCGTTAACAATTTTATTAGAGAAAGGGACTGTACAATTCCAGGCCAAGGGAGACCATAGGATTTTATGAATGCATGAATGATGTAGACTCATTTCCTATTTAATCAAAAGAACCACACCTTAATATCAACATTATATTTCAAAGGTAGAACCCAAACATTAGTAATCAATATGGTATTATTCATTCCACCATCATGAACACTTATTAGGTGATAAACAAAATAAAGTAATCACACAAAGAAATGTGAAAAATATGAACAATGGTGTAAAAAAAAAGCAAGAAAGATTAAAGAAATGTGCAAAAAAATTGTGTAAAACAAAAATTTAGAAAGAACTGAGGGCCTTCAATGGTTAGAAGAGGTGGCCATCTTCCCCATGACTGAGTTGGAAGGAGGAGATCCAAAATAATGAACAAGGTTGCCCACCTATAGAGGTAGCATGTGTTTTGGTTCTCCTAAACTCATGGAAAGGTTTTGTTTGTTGCATGTTGACTAACAGTCTCTTATCTGGGCTCTCAGGTTTATATATGGTCATGGCCGCTAAAGGAAAAGTTGCATAGATAATGTAAGGTCCTTTCCACAGTGTTTGAAATTTGGTACATTGTGACACATCTGTGGGGTTCCAGTAGAGAACCTTATCTCCTAGCTGATACTTAACTAGTTGTTTATTAAATGTCTTGTGCAATTCATTAATTGATAGGGTAGTTAGTCGATTCTCATCTAGCAATTTCAGAGTCATCAACCTTTTTTTTTGTGCTAGATCAAGGTCAAAGTGGAGGTCACATGCTGTGGATAGTGTATGAAGCTCAGTTTGGATAGAGAGCATTAGAAGTTTTCCATACACTAACTCGTAGGGAGAGTATCCTATACGAAGTTTCCATGTGGAGTGGTATGCCCAAAAAGCATCATTTAGTTTATTGCTCTAGTCTCACCTATACTTACTAATGGTTCTAGTTAGTATCTTAGTAATCTCCCTATTGGTGACCTCGACTTGACCATTCGCTTAGGGGTGGTATGGTGTAGTCAATTTATGCTCAACCCCTAAGTGTTGCATTAACTTCCAAAAATTTGCACTTGTGAAGTGTGTACCATTATCTGAAATAAGTGCACACGGCACACCAAACCTGTTGACGACTTGTTGTTGAACAAATCGTGTAGCTGTAGATAATGTGCAATCTTTAACGGTAACTGCTTCAGCCCATTTTGTTAAGTAGTCTACGACAACTATGATGTAAGCTTTTCCATTGGACATTGGTGTAATGGACCCCATGAAATCAATTCCCCAAATGTTGAAGGGTTCCAACGGTTGAATCCATTGTTGCAGACCCTTCATTCTAGCAGTCATTCCCCTATCACGTTGACAGTGCTCACAAGATTCGACAAATTGATAGGCATCCTAGAACAAGGTAGGCCAATAATACCCTGCAAGCAAGATCTTGACGGCTATTCATCTCCCAGCATAATGACCCCCACAAGGGCTCTCATGAGCATCTTGGAGAACTTTCAGTTGATCTATATCAGGAACACACCCTCGAACCAAGCCATCGGGACATACTTTGTAAAGTTGTCCATTGATCTCCATAAAGTACTTGGCTCTGTGAAGAAACTATTGTTTCTTCTTAAGGTATAGCTCTTGTGGTGTTCTTTGGGTAAGGAGATAGGTAAGAATGCTACTATACTAGTTTTTCTCCATGGGTGATTGGTTATTCATTACACCAACAAAGAGGAATTCATCAGGGAAATGATCAAAAATTGGATACTCATCCTCTTTGTTGTCCCAACACAACCAAGATAAATGATTGATAACTACATTCTCAATGTCTTTGCGATTGATCATCATTAAATCGAACTCTTGTAGGATTATAAGCCATCGTATAATATGGGGACTTACCATTGGCTTATTCATTAGGAATCAGATTGCACTATGATTTGTATGTATGAATACTTTGTATACTAATACATAGTGTCTAAACTATTTTAGTGCAAACACTACAACCATTAATTCTTTTTCTGTAGTAGTGTAGTTAAATTTTGCACCAGTGATACTTTTACTTGCATAGTGGATGTAATAAGGATGTTTTTGGTCATCTAACTATGTAAGTACAGCTCCTAAGGCATAGCTGGACACATCAGTCATGACATGGAACAACTTAAACCAATCAAGAGCTTGTAGAATGGGTGTTTCTACCAACTTCTATTTCAAAGTTTGAAAAGATAGTTCGCATTCCCTAGTCCACTCGAAGGGTACGTCCTTTTTCGTTAGTTCTATCAATGGTTTGGAAATCTTTGAAAAGTTCTCTATGAATCTCCTATAGTAGCCAGTGTGTCCAAGGAATGACCAAATGTCTTTAATAGTTTTCAATTGATGGGTAATTCCTTGGATGACTTTGATTTTCTTAGGGTCTACCTCTATCCTTGTACATGATATTTTATGCCCAAGTACTACACCTTCTTGGACCATCAAATGGCTTTTTTGCCAGATGAGCCTCAAATTAGTTTCTACACATCTTTTCAGCACTTGCTCTAACCGGTCCTAGGCTTGATCAAAGTTTGCTCCATAAGTGGAGAAGTCATCCATAAATACTTCCACACCATTTCCTATTTGCTACTGGAACATGCTTAGAACTAAGCGTTGAAATGTTGCAGGGGCATTGCATAAGCCAAACGGCATTTTTTTTGTATGCAAAAATTCCTCAAGAACTGGTGAATGTAGTTTTGGCTTGGTCTTCTAGGGCTATTTGTATTTGGTTGTATCTGCTATATCCATCCAGAAAACANTCAGTGTAAATCGTATGCTGGCATATCCTAGGATCTATTCTAGTTAATTCTGGATATGACCAAGTGAAGGCTTTTGACCACTTTTTAATTACCTTCAGCAGACTCTCTTTTTGTTGCGAAGCAAGTTTTGCGTTGATGATTACCAATTTTTCATTCTTAAGGAACGTGTACTCCATACTAGTGGGGAATGGTTTTAGCTCTAGAGGCTCTTATTTAAATTTCTTAGGAATCTCCAACTTCCCCTAGTTGATGTTTTCAAGGTTAGAACTTGGAAGTTGGTGATGGACTTGCTCTAATGCATCTATGCCATCTATGTAAGCGTAAGTCAAACCCTCAGTTAGTTCCATGCATATAAGTGAGCTTCTTTCTTGATTAGCTGTCAGCCACTAGGTGTCTTCTTGTCATGTGGTTGCTGCATATAGGCACCTTTGTATATTGACCACTTGTGCACATTGATTGCATGCAGGCAATGTTAAACTTTGCACAACCCATGATCTCTGCATGCAATTACACCCTGTGTCACCATATGCGATGCATGGAAATTTCTTCTTCTCGATCTTTCTGAAAGTGTTTTCCTTAGATATTTCTAAGGAAATATCACGGATTCCTAGGTATGCGCATCGATAGTGCTTAGCCATGCCCTTTCCATTATGATTTGGAAGTCCCCCTTACTGTTGTTCACTTGAATCTCTAGAAAGTCAACTGGATACAACCATCCACAAACAATGGTAATAATGTCCTCCACTAATCCCAAGGGAATAGTGATGGACTGGTCGACCAACCCTAAATGAATGTTGCTCTTTTTTAATGGAGTCAAGTTCTAGGCCTTGTACATTTCTTGGAATATTAGGTTAACACTGGAACATGAATCCAAAGAGCTTTGCATGGCTCATTCCTAGTGATTTGTAGATATATCAAGGGACTCCCAAGATCAGAGAATTTCCTAGAAGCTTTGATCCAATCGGTAACAGCATGTGCTAACATGACCATATGTGTTGAATGCAGTGTTAGGCTCAAAGGGAGCTCTGAAGCTTTATTTGATACAGAGACATCTAAAGACTCAGTCGCTTGTGGTTGCAAAGGCTTGGTTGGACTATTGGTTTTGAAAAAAGGTCTTTTCTTCATACGGTTGTCAGAACTAACAGTAGGTTGAGGATTAATAGCCCTTGTGGCATTGTGTTGTTGTGGCTGAGCAAGGAGTTCACCTTGCATTGCTGGAGCAGATGGTAATGGAGCTATTGGTGAGAGAGATGTGGCCGTATTTGAAGGATGGTACACTTGTGAAATATTGCCCCTAGGAGAGGGAGTCCTATAGTACTCGTGGGCTTGGTAGTGATGTTGAGAAGTAACGTGACCAACAGAGTCATGTGGAGAGATTGGATGATGCACATAATATCCATATAGGTCATGGTGTCGGTACGGAGATTGTTGCCTTGGTGGTGGCATTTCCCATGATTGTGGGTGCTGCCACTGTTGATGTTACTCAATCGGTTGTGGTGGAGTTCCACTTGGATAATACATTAAAGGTTGTTGGAACTGCCTTGGATTACCTTGGGGATAAGGTAACCATCAGGATGTTTGTCATTTGTTTAATTGTGGATGAAGTGCATACACCCCAAACTCCTACAGATGTGAGATCACAGGGCAACATCCCTTATGATGGTCGTATTGACATATCTTGCATCCACTATCATCATCTGTATCTGAGTCCACAACCTCTTCAATAATAGCAACTTTGCCCTTACCCTTGTTACATGCATTTTCCGCCTCTCTCTTTTTTCTTGTCACAATCACTACCTCGCTCTCTAGACTCCTCTACTATTTTGAGAATATTTTGAAACCTACTATCCAAGGAGTCCCACATTTGGTCTACCTTTGTCGATACTTCTAATGTTAACTTTTGGATAGGCAAGGTTTTCCTATTCACCATCTCTTCGAGTGGTGACTCTTCCTCATCCTCCCAAAATCTTACTCCCTTCTTTCGAAGGGAAGGATCTTGGTTATATTCTTCCACACTTTTTGTCTTTCATAGCTCACCTTCTTCCTTAGCAAATTGCTCCAATCATCTGTGAATTTGATGGGACCTAAGCTTGGATAACCTTCGTTGGGCATAAGTCCCAGAGGTTCTTCTCATTTTATGCCTAAGCCCATCTACGAGATGGCGTAGCTAATCCCTTTGCAAATAACCATGGCCAGGACAACGATGTAATAGTGCATAATAGCGGCCCATGGTAGCATCCAAGGGTTCATGACTTCCTTGTTTCCATCCTTGGATTTTCTTTCGTAGGTTAGACACCAGGGAGTACGTTTGGTACTTATCATTAAATAATTCTAACATAGTACTTCACCTACGAATGGATTCTAGTTCTAAGGACTAGAACCAGCTTTTAACTTCTTTTACTAGTGTCTGTGGGAACAACTTAAGTTTTTGTCACTCGTTCTTTATGTTTTGCAAGGCACACGCATCATGAAATGATTGTAAGTGATTTTGAGTATCAGTGTTATATCCCCCTTCAAATCATGGGATGTTATTCATATCTAACCTCTTAATCCTACTATCTCTTTGGTGCCTTGTTGGAACTCTCACAGCCTCAGTTATGTCTAGCAGGCTTTGGTAGCGAGTAGGGGTTCATCATGATCATCTCATTCGTGGCGTCTGTGATGCCTATGCTACTCCCTACTCACCCTCCTTCTATGTCGTGATTTCCTAGAGTGTCCTCATCCTTTGTCTGTGACTTCTACTTTGCTTGCCCTTATCCTCATGATCTTTTTCTCTACGGCTACGTCCGAACATTGAAGGAGAGGATGCAGAAGATGATGAAGGTGAAGAAGAAGGAGAACTGCCACCATGACAGTGTCTACTACCTTCTCTTCAGTGGCCATTGCCTCGATTGCGATTGTAATCAAAATGCCCACCTTTGTCATGTGTCCTTGTTCCTTTTTTAGACACTTTGTGTCTGTTGGTATCAGCACCTGGGTTATGAATAGTAGAACGAAGGTTCTAATACACAACCCCTTGGCCAAAGTTAAGGGGAGGAACATTGTTATGTGGGTGACTACTTGACGCAAGTTCATCACCCTCAATTTTGCTTAAAATGTGGGGGGCATCCTTAGACCATTTTCCCTTCAAAGAATTATGGTGTCTATCCTATTGCAAATCCCTTTGACGTTGTGCCTCTATGGGATAATAATCTCTCAAATCATAGTCTTGCGCAACATATTCTACATGTAAGTGTTGCATGCCTATTCGTGTGAGAGCACGAAGAAGCATGCTTGGGACTGAACAGTCAGGAGGTAACACTATGTTACCTTCCAAGTCACACCAATGCAGTTGTTCATATTGATGGAGAATAAAGGTGAAGACAGGTACATATTCATCAAGATGAATATATACCACACGAAACTATTGAGGGATTGGTGGATCAACGTCATGTGTATTATGTCATCGATTGCTTCTTGTGTTAGTCCTAGGTGGTGAAGTGCTTTTATGTGAAGAAGAAGACATTTTGTCTTGTTCAATGTGCAATGTACTATTATCTTTTCCTTAACCAACCCTAAGGGTTCGTTCCAACCATGTGAATGATTTCCTAAGTTCCACTTAGCACACAAGCAACTAAGTCCCTGACAATGGTGCCAATGATGAGCGACGAGGTACCCCTACCCTCAACCATACGAATACGAGCGTTTCATGCACAATACGGTTGAATTTCAAGGACTAAGTGCCTATGCTCCTTTGTGGAACAATAACAGGTTGGTTAATCATTGTCTTCCCAAACTTACTTGTATGTCACGGTTGTATGGTTAAGTAAGCTTGAGGCATATGATTTTTATAGCTTTTATGTGTTTTATATCCTGCGCTAGTAAGGAGGGGGAGAGAGATAACTAAGTAACTAATCTAATTTAACTACTCATTAACTAAGTTCTAATTACTCATCACACCAGTATCTGTTCCCACTTGCCGTACACATCCTGAACCAATGCAATGTTGTTGGGATTACCAAATGCTGATCGTTACTGGGTTACCAAGCACTACACGCATGCTCAAAGCAGTTGTACTGAGTGTATTTAACTAAGAGAGTTGTAGGGTGAGAGAAATCATTAATCAACTAGGAAAGCATTAAATAATAATTAACACTAATTAATTTATTCTGAATGCTGCAAGGTTTATCATAAAGTTCATCTTTATTGCCATACACAAAGTGTGCTCAGGTACACAATGCTCGAATAAAGATCTGTTCACTCTATGACTCCTACTACAGGCAAGCAAAAATAATTCTAAATTTGAAGGGAAAAAATGGCAAGAGTACGACTAAGGGATTAACTATCTAATGTGAAAACCAAGGGTGCCACCTCTTATTTATAGGCGAGGAGACAGGCCCTGATATCGGGCATGGTTGGATCTGATATCGTGGACCCGATATCATGGTCCTGATATCATAGTTCATCATCATTGATTTTTTTATTATCATTAGGAGTAGCATAAGGCCAAAACAACATCAAAAATCATGTGTCTCACTTTTGACTAAACCATACGTGACAAAGCTACCACTAGTCCAACTAAAAAGACAATGAACTGCAATAAGGCATAATGATCCAGATGCATAACTAGTCCCATCCATGGAATTCAACTAGATTGTGTGCGAATGCTTGTGATTCGTATGGTTGGGCGTAAGGGGTACCTCACCCGCTCATCAAGTGACTATCAAGATCTTGCAAATTTTTTTCATGATTTTAGAGTTAGTTGTGAGTACACGTAGTGTGATGATTAATAGTTGAATGACATCTTTATTCAAATGAAGTATACCTAGATACATTCCATGGCTATTAATAAAGATCAAGATTGTTTTCTTGATTTTAGAGTTAGTTGTAAGTACCCACAATGTGATGATTAATAGTTGAATGAAATCTTTATTTGAGTGAAGTGTATCTTTACACATTTCATGGACAATAATAAAGAACAAGATTGTTCATTGTTATTATAGCATTTCACTTAGATTAGATTTACAATTCTATATAATTTAAATTTTCATTTTCATTTACATTTTCTAAGTCCTTTACATTTTCAATGTTCATTAATATCGGTGAAATAAGTATTACTAGTTTTGAGTGCTAACATATAATCATCTAGTAAACCAATAGTAGCTTTGCTTAATTCACATAATAGCAAAGTTACTTTGTAATTCCAATGGTAGTTATACCAACCCAGGGTATGTATGGAAGACTAGCAATATATGCTTATTATCATTAGGCTAGAATTATATTTCATTACCACTACTTCTCAGTTTAGAGAACTTACATTTATTTTACTATGTTTCACTTTAATATCTTTAGAGCCATTTAACATGAACTTGTCATATACCTTACTAAGAGTTAAAACTATACCCTTTAACTTGCAGCAACTCTAGTAGGAAGACAATGATCACAGATTCATTATCAACAAGCTAGTATAACTATATTATCCCATCCATGGATCAGAATATGGTTGCTTGTGTATGCTTATGACTTATATGGTTGACCATTGGGAACTCTCATTATTCATCATTAGTACCATTGCTGGGGATGGTATTAATCTATACTAGATAGTTGATTTCATTAAGGATTCATTATCAAAATAATTTAAAAGATTTATCTTTCAACCATATAATAATTCCTACACAAACCTAAGTAATAGTTGATTAAAATAGCTTCAATGCATAAAGCAAATTCTCCACCTACTAGTGATATCAATGAAAGTGATAGATCATACATAGAAGAAAACTAGAATGGATTGATGCAAATGCAAATTTCTTATGCCCATACTAACTAATATTGCCTTGATTTTACTTTTATCTTTTACTAGGATGAATAATTTAGATGGATATACTTACAAGATAATATTATATTATTACCTAAGTATTCATCACCCTTTATGCTTTAAGTAGTACTTCTTAGATCAGGTCTTGGTCATGTACATCAAGGGTATTAGGTAACCAAGTACATGACTAGATCCTACCAACTAACAAAAGCACAAATTAGAACAGATGTTGTTATGAAAGCAAGGTATGAACAAGAAAAGGGTACATGAGGATCACAAGTAGTTATAATCTCTAAAAAGAAAGATTTTGTATATCAAGTAGAAAAGTCTCACTATCACCGATTGTATTCTCATCCACCTATTTTATATCCTAAAGACTTTGTGCAATAGAAGCTACATTCCATCCTAGCTGAGACACCTAGAAGAGATGGGACTACTTCGAAATCAGGAGGGATCCAAGAATAAGGATCTCTAAAAGATCTAAAATAGAGAAATTAAAGGAACATAACAACTCTAAGTCTTCCATCACCTTCATCACATTTGTCAAAAGACTATGACAAGAGAGAATGTAAGTATGAGGAAAGAGCACCAGTAAGGAATCAAAAATAAATACTTAATAGGGAGAGGAGAAAAGATCATAATAGATGCTCAAAAAGAGAAAGACATCACAATGTAGATGAAAGTAAAAGGAAAGAAAAAAGAGATAGAGCAAAGTCATAGAAGAAGAAATAAAGAAGAGCATCAGAGGAATCATCATTATACTATGGATATGACAAACTTGATGATTATGATGAACCCCTATTAGCTACAAGAAGCATGATTTATATTAATAAGGTTGTGCATATTTCAACTAGACATCAATGGGATAGTCGCACCAAGCAGCTAGACATAAATAACATTTTCAAATTTGAAAAGGGATATAACGAAGATCCTCAGCACTACTTGCAAGCCTTCCATGATGCCTGTACACTGCAAAATATAGAGAACGTATAGCAAAAATTGAAGTTGTTCCCAAGAACACTTTTCAAAGAAGGAAAAAGCTGGTATAGATTATTGGAATTAAAATCTTTCTAAAGATGGAGTTAGATGCTAAAATTTTTCAACGACAAGCACCAAACATACTCAAGAGTATAAAATTTAAGAAAGAAAATATAAGGATAGAAGCAAGGGATTCATGAATCACTTGATGCAATAATCAGCAATTATTATTCACTTTTTACAGCGATGCCTAAACCATGGATTTTTCCAAAGGGAGTAGTTGAGGCATATCATTGATGGGTTAAGGAACAAAACTAGAGATATCCTTAGAGTCTACACCCAAGGAAGATTGTTTGAAATGAGAATTTATCATATACAAAGATTACTAGTTTAAGTTACTAAGGAAGAAGAAGAGTTAAGAAAGAGAGAGTCTACCGAGGAACACAATAGAGAGCCTTCTTTTTGGAAGAGGGATGTTTGGGTATGTGAGATCCAAAAGGAGGAATCAATGGAAGACATGATTCAAATGAAGACCTTGCTAATATAGAAATATATTAATGACACCACAACAAAGGTTAAAAAGATATGAGATTCAATAAATGAAAAGTTTGCAACTACGTTGAAGATTGTAAAGAAAAGGACTAAGCAAGCATTAATTAAAGGAAAAGCTGCTATCGTCAAAGAAGTTATACATTCTAGCTGATGAGAGGAAAATGGATGAATCTATGTGAATGTAAACATCCTAAGAGGTGTTGTTCAATCATGATCCATTTGTAAGAATCTAGGGCACATGTCCTAAACCTAAAGGTTGTGAAGAAATAAATGACGTTACCTTGTTTGCAAGGTAACTATTGATAACCTCATCAAACAAGAATCGTATTATCTTAGCAAAGGCTTATTCTCAACACTAAGAGATATATCAATAGCAATGGCAAAACCCATAGTCGTTGGGATGCCACCACCAAGACAACATTGCCCATATAGACAACTAAACCCTTACAATTATTGTGTCTATTGACTTGTCTCTTGAGAAAATGCTTCTGCTTACACCTCCTACCACTTCCACCCTACAAAATATCATAGACCTACAACACCATGTGTAGAATTATCTTCATATATGTCTCATCTTGCATTACTCTTAACAACCTCCTAACTTGCTACCATCGGTACCACCACCAACAATGCAAGGAGTGTCAAAACTAATAATAATACAACAGGAGGTAGTAGTGTGATGAGTGAGAGCTGGTAGTGTCCTAGATGAAAGAGCAACAACAGGTGCATAATCATAAGAATCAAATAATAATACAACACATGATACACTCACAACAAACAAAACAAAACAAAACAAAGAGAAGACTAATGGTAGTCATTCGGACGCAGCTCTATTGAATGCCATGGCTTTGGCTTTTTACGTGAATAAGAGATTATTAATCGACAAGTCACACTGCTGTTGTATGGGAGGGGCCCATCTCTGATGAGTATTTATTGAGGAGTACAAAACAGAAATTAAATAATTAATTCTGGAATTCATTTCCTTGGCCTGTTTTGTGAATTCTTGAATTTATTAACCGTGTCTGCGCAAATCTTGCGGTGTTTCCACAGGTCAGGTCTGTGGCAACGTCAACGTCAACGACTGCGTGAGTCGGGTCTTACAAAGAGAAAAATCTTTTTTGGACAAAACTAATGACGGTCTACGAAGCCAAACAAACAAAAAAAAGTCTGAGACTTGTGAAAACTAAAAAGGTTTCCATGGAACCTCAATCTACCCAACTATTTTCAAATACAGCAGCAGCAGCAAGAGCATTCATTTTCGTCGCAATTTTCCACTGCGCAGCCTCTCAGCAGAGAATTAAAGAATTATTCCAATCGCCTCAGTTTTAAATTTCCAATGATGTTATGGATGTTACAATACGATACATGTCCGCCGTGATTAAGTCGTTCAAATTTGTATAGGGATTTAAACTGCAAATTTTTAAAATAATTTTAAATTTATAAATATTAAAAGGATGCCTTTAAAGCTTTAAAGAGAAAACCATACCTGAGATTTAAAGTTTTTTTAAGAGAATTCTTGAATATTTAGGATGATATACAGTAGTTCCTCCAGGATGCAAAGCGTATGAGCTAACATTGATAGTCACCATCCTCATAGATTTAAAGTTAAGAAGCTATGCTTTAACTTGCTTCTACATATAGTGAGAGAGAATCTTTTAACTTTTGATTGTTCAACTTTCAACTGCAACAAATTAACTTTCAATAAAAAAAGATTGTATATGGGACTTGACTTTTCCTCTTGAATTCATCATACAAGAACTATTTTTTGAAGTTTCTCAATTTCCTTTTATGATTTTCGATCAAGACATGGATCCTACATTATATGTCCATAAAGCATTATAGCTTACACAATTGTTTCAAAAGATATTTTCTCGAATGGTCCAAATTGAAAGATTTTGTTTATTCTATATAAAACCTTTCAACCATTTAGAATTCATTGTGATATGCAATGCTTTCACTTATAAATTTGAGAACATTTTACTCCCAAATATTTGTATTTCTCCACAATCTAAAGTTTTAAATTTTCTAGGTGGAAAGTATAATCTCTTGTATTAGTTCCACAAATTAGCACTTTTGTTTTGTCAACATTTACCTTTATTCTATAGATTCAAAAAACCTTTCTAATTAATGGAACATTACTTTTAACCTTGTTTTTGAATTTGCAATTAATGATACATTTGCAAAGATTAAAAATCATATCCATGATTGATTTGCTTTAATAGCATAATTTGTATAGACCAGTTCAATCCATTCTTATATTTTATCAATAAAAATCCCAAACAATATTGGTGAAAGGGGACAAACTTGCTTTACTCCTTGATTGTTGTAAACCTAACAAGATTGTGCAATTTCTTTTGTCTTTTAATTTAAAAATTATATCTCTATATAAAATTTGAATGATAGTGAGTAAACTAAAATCAACTTGATTATTTAAAGTTAACTTTGCTTGTAGACATTCTTCATCAAACCACTTCATTTTACCTATAAACTTCTAGCATATGGTGATATTTTTGGGAACCTCTAGTAAAATGTCTTTTAATTGAAATTTAGAATTCTTTATTTTCAACAAATTTTATGCTTCTTATTGAAAAAGTTCTATATATTTAATTATAATATGTCATCGTATTTTTTGGTATTACATATCACTAGAATGCCTTACTTGAATGGAAAGCTATAGAAAATGGTATAAAGATTTTCTTAATTTATCTCTAACTTAAAAGGTAGTGATTCTTGATACATTTTGAGGGATGGTTAATCATAGATCAATATATAATCATCTTCCTTCTTTTTAAAAAGTAAATCTTAACTTTGATAGAAATATTTGAATCCCATTTAGAATAATAAATACCAATGTCTTATCCCATTTTAACATATGCTTTCATGCTTGTTTTATTTTAGTAACTTTTGATGTTTTTTCCCTTCATTTTTAATTTAACCATAGTTTTGCATATCTAGCCATCCTTAATTGTTTTGTCTCTCTAGAATATTAATATGCTTAGAACTAATCCTTGCATTAAAGTCACTCCATATAGACTTTATTTTTTAATTTAAATTCGTCTATAGCATGTCTTAAATATTGAAAAGAATATATTTTTTAATAAACCTAGTTTTACATAATATGTTACATCTCTTAGGTGAAAGTAACAAAAAGCAAGAAATATATGATTTTATTTTATTTTATTTTTGGATATGCTCATTAATCTTTTCTACCTTAATTATATTTTGAAGCCTTTTTTCTGAAAATAAAAGATAATCCTTTATATGGTTTTTCCTATTTGTAAGATTTGGCACTTGTTTTATTTTACAACTCAAAATTTTTAGAATTCTCCTTTTCTCAAGTTTTAACCACTTTAAGAATATCAAACTTCCTTTAACAAAAAGCCTAGTATCACAATGTAGTCATTTAGTGACAATGCCACCATCTATATTTTGAAATCCATAGTGTAAAGTGCTTAGAATTTTTTTTTGAAAATATCCTATTTTAATTACTACAATATACTAGGTATTTAAAAAATCTACTTTGTTCTACTTTTTCCTCATTCTTCCATTTTTTTTGCAAGCTCTTTTTTCCTAAGAACTTCATCTATCAAAATTTTTTCTCCTTCCAAATTAGTATAATTGTGCCAACCTTTTTTTTGAGTAGTTGGACCACTAAATTTCACAATAATATAGTGTAGTTTATCACCTTTGAATTGTGTGCAATAAGTATATAAGATTGTATCAGGCAAGATTGAAAAGTACGTTGTATTTGTTATGATATTACGAACAATTTGAACCTAACATCCTATTTTTTTTACCATGAATCTAACATATGCTTGCCTCTAGGGGCAGACTCCCTAGCTTTTCAATGGAGAAAATAATCTCCTTGTGGATGATTTTCTAGTAGTCCCAAAACACATTCTATGCCAAAACAGGAATACATTTAGTTTAATAAAACAGATCAGCATTGTCATAATAGGTTTAACTTGTATATTTAGGTTTGTTTGGTTTTTTGAGTTCTCTTTCACGTTTGATTTAATTTAACTCTGGTTACACAGGACTTTACCAGGTTCCTTCTAATTATTTGATCCTTCATCTGCCCGATCTCATTTTACTTGAAACTGCTTTACAGTAACCACTATGCAACTTTATCATTCAAAAAGATGTATAACTGAGATTTTGGAACCTTGTTTGGGCCAACTTCTTATAAAAGGTTAAAGAATACCACAAACCTGCAGTCTTGGTTCCCTGTATAACGCCTTGACCTCTGAAACACAAGATGGATTCTTTTTCTCATAGTTCGCCTAGAAAAAAATCAAAATGATGGTTCAACCGAAATTCATCTCAGAAAGTTAAGAGAATGAGAAAGTCTGTAATGATCTTTTTCTTGGACATGTAACCAAAGCAGTTGCTCATGATTGGCTTGCTCAAGTGCTTTTACTAGGAACCAAGAACACTTAAAATCCTCAATGTCAGTTCCAATATGCAAGTATGAAGTTTCCAATAAGAGGTGATATTGTAATCATCAAAATCTATAATATTCTTGATTCAAGATTCAACACTGATACCGGGAGAGAGAAGATCAGACTACAAAAGAAATAACATTGCAGATGATACAATATATTCACACATCCTGTACCCACTTTCTGTTTGTATAATCATTTTTTTGTTAATTCTCACCTTGCCAACGACTGCAGGATCACCAAAGCAATTCATCCTATGGAAAATATGATTACTTAAACAAAATGAATGATTCTGAGGCAAAAATGAATGATTCTCAGGCAGTGGTTCTAGTGGAATTATTGGAAGAAAAATTAGCATTGACGGTTAGTTGGAAATCATACTGCAACACAAATACAGTAAGGCTATTACCAATCTGAATTTGAAAATAGTTTCCTATCTTCGCTAAGATATTTTTTTTTAACAACACTTGATCATCAAAGTTTTCCCCTGCCCTTGGAAGAGCACAGGCCACCTACAAAAACATTCTGTTATTGATTTGGTTGAGGCATTCAACTTGGGTTTACATGCATATCTTGACCGTCTTTCCCAAGTTATAATGCGCATTTAGATAGATTTTGAAACTTATGCAACAATCTAAAAAAGGTATCTTGCATATTTACTCACATATGCAACTTATGCGTCTTTGAACATATGCTTTGGCTGTACGTATAGGGATTCCCTCTGGGAGCGATGGGTTTAGCTCAGGGAGGGACAGGCTCAGCACAAGGCGGGGCAGGCATAGCACAGGGCACGGAGGGTTCAGCACACGGCGGGGCAGGTACAGCGCATGGCACGGAGGGCTCCGCAAAAGGTCAACCAAGTCTGGGCGTCTATGGTAACGGGCAGGCTCACGTAGCCGAAGTATAGCAAGCTGCTGAGCAGCGGATCGCTACTGAGGGGCTCGAGCTACGGCTCCAACTCAAGGGCCCAGATAGCGCTATGCTGGATAGCTTGGCGCGCAGTTTAATTGGTAAGTTTGTGTCGGAAGGCATTCGGCTTTGGCTGGACTTGATTCGCCGTTGGGCTCGGGCTACGGGAGCTGGAGACAGTGACAGTCAAATGCCTTGCAGATGACCGCCTCCTGTTTGGGTTTGCGACAGTCAAATGCCTTGCAGATGACCGCCTCCTGTTTGGGTTTGCCTCCATGGTCGATCGTGAAAAGGTTCTAGTGGGCGGGCCCTGGTTTTACGGGGCACGGGGCCTCGTCCTGGCTCCCTGGTGCCCGGGCGCGCACCGTGACCCGCAGTTGTTCGCTAGGGCCCCGGTATGGGTTGGCTTGTATGATCTGCCGCTGGAATATTGGTCCCTCGAGGTTCTTCGCGAATGCGCGCAGGCGGTGGGGGAGTTTATTAAGTTTGACACCTTCACAGAGAACATGGAACACTTGGGTTACGCCCGGTTTTGTATTTGGAGACCACTGCAGATGCAGACACAGGTGGAGGCGCTGATGTTGGAGTCAGAGAGTGGGGAGGAGCGGATCCGTATCCACTTTGAAAATCAGTCGCGGCCTCGGACTATCCCGGGGGCGGCTTGGCCAGGGCGGATCAGAATCATAACCGAGAGGGGGGGTGGCGCGTTGTTGGTCAGAGAGGACGTGGTCAGGGGGGGCACAGGACTGGCCCCCCATACGCCGGGAGGACTCAGGCACGCACGGTAGAGCAAGGTGGGATGCCCCTCGGCCCAAAGAGGTCCGGGACGCAGGCCGGGACGCAGGCTGCGGGGAAGGGGCACGCGGAGCCTTGCCACGTCCTGTGCTGCCCCTGCCACGTCCTGTGCTGCCCCTGCCGCGTCCCGTGGTGCCCCTGCCGCGTCGTATGGTGTGCCTGCCGCCATGTGCGCTGCGTCTGCCACCCCGTGGTCTGCACCAGCTGCGTCGTGTGCTGCGCCAGTCTCTGAGCATCGGTCTGCGTCTGTCGCAAAAAATCGGTCTTTGCCTGCCACGAAAAATCAGTCTGCGCCTGCCTCGAAAGATCAGTCTGCGCCTGCCTCGAAACATCGGTCTGCGTTGTGTACTGCGCCTGTCTTGCCTGTGTCACGTCTGCCTCTCCCTTGTAGCCACCCCAAATTTCCCGGACCATTTCTTCCAGCCACGGTTTCCGAAGCCACGAGCGCTCGAAACGGAATGGCCGAGGGCTCTGCTCCACATGTCTGTCTATTTGGCAGAAGATCGCCCGGTGATCCGAAGCCATTCTGACACCTCCATACGCGTGCACGTCCCATTCAGTGAGCAGCGACTGGCTAACCCAGTCCCATTCAGTGAGCAGCAACTGGCTAACCCAGGCCCGATCAATCCGGGACTGAACCCGTGCTGCACCATTACGCCGGTTACTCCAGGTATACCGGCAGCCCGCGAGTTCCAAGTCGGTGAGGGCCCTCCTCTGCAGCAACGTTTGAAAATCAGCTGTCCCCGGGGGCTCCGTCAGGGACTCTCCAAACTTCTCCCAGCTGTACAGTCGCTGATTAAAATCGCCAATTAGCAGCCAGCCCGCACCATCGGGCACCAGTCCAACCACGCGTTCGAGTTCCTGCAACTGCGCTTTCCACCCCTGAGCACCGTAAACATTGGTGATCCAGACATCTAGCCTGGGCAGGTGAACCATGACGCACCAATCGGACGAATCCTGAACTACTGAGACCTCCTTAGTGAGGACCGCAAGGCCTCCTGCACGTCCCCGACACGGTACCAGATGGCAGTGCCACCCCGGCCATTTCAGCACCCGGGCCTCCGACTGCTGGACTTTGGTTTCCTGTAAACATACGACATCACATCTTTCATCGACCACCATGCATCGCAGGGTATGGCGTTTATACGGGGCGGCCCTATGCCGCCGGGTGCTATGCACTGGGGTGCCCACCTTG
>MNCI01011075.1:261772-273271 GCA_015680685.1 Gnetum montanum | reverse complement strand
TGAGTGTCCTAGGGAACAACTTTAACTTCTTCCACTTGTTTTCAGTATTTTGCAAGGCACAAGCATCGTGGAATGCCTGTAAGTGATTTTTCAGATCAGCATTGTATCCCCCCTCAAATCATGAGATATTATTCATGTCTAATCTCTTGATCCGACTATCTTTTTGATGCCTTGTAGGTATCCTCACTGCCTCCGTAATGTCTAACATACTCCGAGTTGCTAGTAGGGCTTCATCATGATCATCTGTCTCATGGCGTCTATAATGCCTACGTGGTTCCCTACTTTTCCTTCTACCATGCCTTGATTCTCTAGAATGCCCTCGTCCTCACTCTCGACTCTCTCATTGAGGTCTTTCATCTCGCTTACCCTTATCCTTACTATTGTGCTCCTTGTGACTACATCCTGATGTGGAAGGAGAGGGTGAATGATGTGATGAAGGGGAAGAAGAAGGGGAACCATCACCATGACGATGTTTCTTACCTTCTCTTCGGTGGCTACGGCCCCAATCGTGATGACTATCCGAATGCCTGTCCTTGTCATGTGTTTTTGTTCCCTCAATGAACACTTGGTGTTCATGGGGATCAGAACCAGGATTGTGAATCATGGAGTGCAGGTTCTGATATCCCACCTCCTCACCATCGTGAGGAGGGGGAACATCATTTGATGGAGAACCTATTATAACTAGTTCACCATCTCCAATTTCTCTTAGGACGTGTGGGACCCCTTTGTCCTTCAACGATGTATGGTAGCTCTCCTGCCATGAGTCCCTTAAACGTTGTGCCGCTATGGGATGGTAATCCCTTGTGTCATAGCATTCAGCATATAGTTGCGTCATGCCTATCTATGCAAAAGCACGAAGGAGCATGTTAGGGACTGCCCGATTTGGGGGTAACACTATGTTACCTTGTAGGTCTCTCTAGCACAGTTGTTCATCCTAATGGAGGATAAAACTAAAAACAGGTATATACTCATCAGGATGAGTATATACCACTCGATACTATTGAGGAACTAGCGGTTCTCGGTTATGTGTGTTAGACCGTCGACTGTCTCTTGTGTGATTCCTAGGTGGTGAAGTGCTTTTATGAGAAGAAGAAGACATTTTTATCCTATCAGTGTGCTATTGACCGTTATTTAAAATTTCTTCTGATTCACCCTAAGGGTTCGTTTAAGCTTCTCAATGATGTGGATGATTTCCTATGTTCTACTTCGCGCACAAACAACTTAGTCACCGGCAACGGTGCTAATGATGAGTGGCGAGGTATCCCTACACTCAGCCATACGAATACAAGTGTTACACACACGATCCGGTCGAACTTCTGCAAACTAAGTGCCTACACACCTTATGGAACACTTAAGGTTAATCGTTCGTTGTCTTCCCAGACTTACTTGTATTTGTCACGGTTGTATGGTTAAGTAAGTCTGAGGTATGTGATTTTTATATCTTTTATGTTTTATCACCTATGCTAATGAGGGAAAGGGTGANCCTAATTAGCTTAGTCCATGCACTGCAAGGTTTATCCAAAAAGTTCGTCTTTATTTCCGTACACAAACTTGTGCTCAGGTACAATATTTGCTCGAATAAAGATCCCTTCACTTTGGGACTCCTACTGCGGGCACATGGAAATTACTCTAACTCTGGAATGGAAAAACTACAAGAGTTTGGCTAAGGTCTAGATTTAGATTGATAAACAAGGGAGAGTCGCCTCTTATTTATAGATTTGGCGGCGCGCTACAATATTGCGGGGGATGCGATATCACGGCCAATGCGATATCATGTTCCATCACATAGGTTTAATGTAACACCCTTACTAATTATATATAAAATATCCTATAAATAACTAATAGAGATGCTACAAAACCCCAAGGATCTAGAGTTAACCTTGATTTACTAACTTAAAATAAAGCAACAAATTAGATAAAAATTATTAATTAGGAACATAAATACAGTAGAAAAATATAGCATAGAAAAATTTTATAATACTCTCATATATAATTAAATAAAATTTATTTAGAAAAAATTAATTTTTTATGCAGCCAAAAAAAGGTAGATGTTGAAACATTTCATTAAGTGCATCACAAAATATTATGTAAAATAACAATCTCAACGATAATTGTTTCTCCTCAATTGAACATCTAGAAATAAAGATATTTATGTTTGAAGTTTGTCAAATTAATTAATAAAATATTAGTATATAATAAATAATATTAATTTTTCTCAAGAAAGCACTTAAATGAAAAATGATCATTGTAATCTCATGATCCCAATAGCATAGACAGCAAATTCATATCTATCATACCTTATTATTTATTCATAAACATAAGTACATACCTCAACTATACAACAAGTGTACAAAGTTTCTATTTTACCAAAATACAAAATATTCAACATTACTTATCAAGTTTAGAAGGTCTATCTTGTACAAGATTGATTCACCTTTTGTCCTATGTTCCTCTTCTGGAGTTCCATAGCTACTCTAGGCTCTCTGAATCAAAATGTAGGAAGATTTAGAACCCCTTAAATAAGAAAGGTTATTATATTTTCCTCTTCCTGGAGCATAAACATTTTGGTCCAAAATTCATAGGATATAGGCTAGACAAACGTTTCCAATAAAATATTCGAAAAAAATTTAAGTCCAAAAAAGCCACAAATTTTTCAAATATCTAAAAGAAATCCAAAAACCAAATGAATGTATACTTTATCAAGACATCTCTAAAGGCTAGTTCTTGGTTATCATCACTACCAATGGGAATCATCAAGTCTTGGAATAACCTCACTAGTATCATCGGATTATCCTTTGAATTATTTTTAATGTTCAAAAATATCACAAATTTGTCTAGAAAAAATCCAAAGAATGTATATTTTAGCCAGGAATCTCTGAATGCTAGGTCTTGGTTACCCTCACTACTAAAGGGACTCACTGACAGCTGTTGGAATTACCTCATTACTATTATTGAATTATCCTTATGACCCTAAACAACACTCATGGTTGGGTCTCAGCAATAGCCTCACTACTAACATCTTCAATGGCCAAGGCATAGGTATCATCAAAAGGATAGATCTTAACTATGCCTCATTGCAACTCTGCTAGACTTAATTACTCAATGCCATGGTCTCGACTAAATCCATAGGCTTACATGAATTTACAAATCAAAATCCAAGGTAGGAAATCTATCTAACAACCCTTGTTCTTGTGGGGTGGGTCCCACTAAAGAATACTCCACTACTCCATGTAAACAAGGGCATCTAAAAGATTTGTGGCTCTCACTACCAACTGAGCAAGATTGGTCATAAAAATATTATTATTTTATTCCAAACATTCAAAAGGTGTCCAAAATGGCCAAAAACCCATAAAAGCTCAAATTCCATAAAATTCTTGCAAAATAATGTTCATATCAAAAGCTAATCCAAAATAATCATAAATTATTCAAGAAGTAGATTGGGCAAAGTTTCCACAATTCCAGAAATTTACCAAAAGGTAAAAAATAATTTGGACAAGATTACAATACTTATTTTTAAAAAAAAAGACCTAAAATGAGAAAAAAAATCTAGCAGAAGATTAGCATAATAATCAAAATCATAGAAGAATGATAAAAGACCAAAAAGTAGAGAGGATGAACAGAAAATCCGTAACAATATAGGATACCCACATAAAAAGAAAGATAAAATAATCTTTCTTACTTGTGTTGGCAAACCTTCCATAATCTTCTTACTATCTATCTTTTCTAGCTAATGATCTCAATTTAACTTTGCTTTACTAAACCTGTCATACTTGAAACCCTTTCACAAACTAACATGAGATGTATCTATAGCCAAAGAATAGAAGAAACCGGGCTCAAATCAACTTTAAAACAAAGAAGAAAGAGCAAAAAATGTCTTTTAGAAAAACATGATGAAATGTGGTTTAAGAAAACAATGACAAAAAAACCAAATGGCAAGAAAAACTAGTAGAAAAATTAAAGATTAGATGGCAAAGAAAATCAAAAAAAAGCAATGGTTTTTTTAAAATATATATATATATATGTTACGTAAACCTCATATAAGCTTTAAGCTTGTATGTTTTATAACTTTTCCAATGCCTCATGTGAACCGTTAACTTTTTCCTTTCTATTTTTTTAAAAAAGATATTTTGATTTTTAAATTTTTATTTTCATAAGTTCTTTTTCCTATTTTCTCTCTCCAGTAATACTGTCATTGTTCAACCTCTCATAACATGCATATCGAGACTCCAAATCAAATTCTGTTTAAACCTACAAGATCCTTATCAAATGCTCTACCAAATTATATGTTAAAATCTTATCTAGGCATTACTTACCGCCCAGTTCAAATACCAAAACTTTTACAATAATTTAGCAAACTAGAAATTGTGATATTTCGAAAACCATAACTCCAATTCTATAAAACTAAGCATTACAATCTATGTTTTTGAAAGTTTCGACCATATTGGCAAGGTCAAATTTTGGGCAGTACATCATCCTAAGGTACTTCCTTGACAAAGCCAGTTTATGCAATATTTAATTATAATTAAAAATTAATTCAAAATCTTAGTTAAATGATAAAATGCAACAAGGAATATTTTTAAGGTAGGATGAGTGTTCAACATTGCTTCATGAACAGAGTATTATATTATCACACATACGAAATAAAAATAAAAAGATGCATAATTAAGTGTGCAAATTAAAGTATAAATATGCATAATTAAGCATGCATAATTAAGCATGCATAATAAAGATTGAATATTCATAATTTAATGTCCATAAAGAATAAAATATGCATTGTCAAATACTTGTAAAGGCATAATAATTGATAAAAAGGAAAACTTCCTAGGGTAATTGGATTTCTACATTTAATCATAAAATATTTAGAAAATCTATGACTAAGCTTAAATAGTGGTGACACAAAGGATACAAAACTTTAACAAAATATCCTAGTAAGTAGATCGCATTCACTTATATAGGAAACTAATAGGAACAACAACAATAATAATAGTAATAACAATAAGCTAATCTATTGAAATGCATCTAACAATATTAAAGAATTAAATTTATGCAAATTTTAGGCTATGACATTTCCTCACTTGTATTATATGTAGCATGGTATTTTTATATATTAAATGTAGTAAAAAGGAATTATTGGCCTACTGGTAAGACTCTTGATTTCAAAGTTCCAAGTCATGAGTTAAACTCTCATGGATAATGATGAGTTATAGAGTTTTAATTAGACTATATATCTTTCAAATGTACCTATATTACAATTATTTTAGGGTTCTTTTTCTACCCCTCTTAATTATTAAACACAATAATATACACAAGTAAACTTTACAATTGTCGTCTTCGATATTTATGATTGATTCACTATGTGGTATTAACTAGGGGGCCCCCATCAAGAACTTAGACTTTTTAGAAAAGGAATAACACCTTTCTCTATACTTTCCTTGAATATTAGTTTAGATTCATTTATTACTTGCATATAGTTTTTGGCATTAAAGGCATTATTTTTTTATTTAAATTATAAAACTCAAGCCTTCTCAATTAGGTATACAAGTTACTTAATTTATTTTAATAAAAAAAATGAAATAGTATTTTTCACTTTTATATTAGGCAAGAGGTTACCATTTTGAATTACACTTAACACATCATTATATTTCATGTATAATTCTTATAAAGTATCATGTTGGCTATATGTCTTGGGCAAAATTTATAGTCATTCTTTCAATTTTGGGGGTGTCACACCCTATATATGTATAATCTAGAGTACAAAAGCATAGGTGTATTATAGAGAGGAGAAATCAAACTTAATAAAAAGGAAAGGCCTAACTATTATGGACATCTCTTTTTAGATTTTTATCCTTACTAACAATCTTGAAAATCCTTTCCTTTGGGGTAGAAAATTAGACATTCCATGAAAAGATTAACATTGAGTGGAGGAAGAGGAAGTCCTTGCCCTATCAATATAATCAACACTATCAAAAGATATTAACTTCATATCTTGATTGATGAGTGGCTAGGTATTACAACACTCCACCATACAAGTCATTACTGCATGCACATGACCAAATCATAATCCATGGATGGACAATGTAAATATGCTCATAGTTGATAGTTGGTCTTCTCACATTGAATTAGTAAAGTGTGAGTAGTATGATTTAATTCTCAGTGAGTTATATAATATTATGATGTTGTGGGCTCAAATTACTCCTAAATGCTTTCATAATAAAAATGAAAGTAAAACGTAAATCTAAGTAACATAAATGTAAATCTATCCTAGCCTATGACGATAAGCATCCATTCTTGGCTTACCATACATGTCTTGGGCTCATGTAACTATTACTATGATTACTAAGTAAATTCACTACTAAGTGAATCAAGTGAATCCACTGCTGAGTTACCAAACGATTACACTTAATGCTTAAAATTAGTTGTACTTCTTTTGCCTTACTAATGGACATGGGAAAAGTAAAGTATTTAGAAAATGTAAAGAACTAAACTAAAGTAAACATATTAAAGAAATGAAAATTAAGCTAAGTAACAAAAAATAACTAAGTAAAAGTAAAGAAACCAAGTCTAATGCTGCAATGGTGAGAAACAATCTCAATCTTTATTTCCGATCATGAATTGTGTCCAGGTAGAATCCACTCGAACAAAAATTTCCATACAACTGTTCAACACCACACTACAAGCATCTACTTCTAACTCTAACTCTAAGTTACAAAAACAAATTACAAGAATTTTGCTAAGTGTTTAATAACAGTTATCCATTCAATGCGACCAAGTGTTGGTATTTATAGTGTTAACCAGGATCCTCTACATTGTATCAATGATGACATGTACAAGGTTATGATGTCATAGATACAATATCATAGATGTGATATTGTAGATGTAATATCATAGATACAATATTGTGCCTCATGAAAAATAGATTTTATCGTTCATCAATAGCTAGAAATGAATTATTAGCAGTTAAATTATCTTGAACATGTTATTCATTCTAAATATTTGGCAAGTAATTACCAATTGATAGACTTCCTTGATATTTTTTTTATTATGAAGAACTAGTTGAAAACCATCCAAATCAATAATAGCATTCTTTGAACATGATGAACATATATTTGTTTTCCATTATTCATTAAAGAATTTTTTGAAATTGATTTTATTAGATCCTTTCTTAAAGATACATTCTGTTAAATAGCAATAAAAGAAAGGAGTAAGCTAACTATTGAAATGTTAGTAGAAGAAATTATTATTGGTTTATAGCATTTGTAGAGAAAACCTTGGCAGGATCTATAACATTTGTAGAAGAAACCTTAGTAGCATTTATAATAGCTTGTTGCTCATATGCTTCTATTACCTTTTTTCATAGCATAAAAGGGCATGAGTCAAACACATGATCCTCTCAATGACAACAATGACATGTCTTTGAAAGATTATAATAAACAACTTTTTGTGCATAATAAATTCCACTAGCACATAGAAGAATTTCTTACTTAAGCGAATGGAGATCCACTTTATCATATATTAAATTCTACAAAAACCACTAGCTACAATAAGGATTTAGAATGCTTGATTGGCCCAATGTGAACTTTTTTAAAAAATAATGAAAGATTCTATAATTCAACAAAATAAGGAAACTTTCAAAATTCAAGAGATGTTGCATGAAAAGAAGGAGTCCACTTTTGAATAATCAATAAAGCATGACGATGATTGAAAACACTAATATCAACAAGCTTAGGAAAAATCGTTGAATTAACAAATTCTACTAACAAAAATAAGTTTGACAAATAATGAGCATAGACAACATCCAAACCTTAATCTTTCCAAACTAAATTTAAATAATTTTAAACAATTGAGGAATGAGATAAATTACCCAAAATTTGCACACAAAAAAACATACCTTTCAAAAATTTCCCAAGTAATAGATTCATATAAATCATTATGTAATTCATAGAAAGGAAAAGAAGTAGTGGTTCCACTCAAAGGATCACCTACTAAATCTAGAAACATTGCACATAATGTCAATGCTAGACCCCTTGCTACCTGATGAGCAGCAAGGTGTCCCCCTACATCCAACCATAGAAATCACAAAGTGTTCACGCACAATCCGATCAAATTCTGTGGACTTTATAGTTTCTGATACACTAGTCTTCTAGGAAGTGAACCTTGCCCTCATGTCATTCGTTGTCTTCCTGATTACACTTGTGAAGCATAATGGTATGGTTAAGAGTAACTGAGGCATATAATTTTTGTCATTTTGTGTTTTATGGTTTGGGTACTTGAAGAGAGATAGAGTAATTTAATAACTAATTTAATTGAACTAACTAACTAATCCTAACATAAGCATCCAGTCCCGCTTTCCACACATGTCCTGAATCAACGTATCCACTATTAACTTACCAAGCACTATGCTACTGGGTGCACCAAGCAATAACACTGCTAGGATTACCAAGGGAATACGTGTTATGCTCGAAGTGGTTGTACTTATGTATTTAATCTATCTAGCTTATCTCACTTAATTAACTTAGTTACTAGAAAACATTGAATAATTAACTAAAAGCATTAAATGCATAAATAAATATCTAAACTATCCATAATGCTACAAGGTTTATCAAGAAGCTTGTCTTTATTGCCATACACATTATCATGCTTAGCTACAACAATGCTCAAATAAAGATTTGTACACTTAATGACTCCTATTGCGGGCACTCAAGAGAAATATTCTAACATTCAAATGTAAAAACTATAAGATTTTAGCTACTACTATGAATCTGATGCCCATAAACATGGTTGGGAGCTCATATTTATAGTTTTTTCTAGGGCTGCATCAATGGAGCCCTGTTAACATAGTAAATACTACATTGACATAGCCCCATTGATGGGGCAAAACCACATAAATGGGGCCTCGTCAATGGAGGCCTGTCAATGAGGCTATGTCAACGAGGGCTTGTCGACGTGGCTTATTAACACTTCATCAAACCCCCACAACTAAATGAAAACTCATCCTCGAGTTCTTTTACAAAATTGGAAAGGTATGGGATTATTCACTAACTCTTAACAAAACAAAACAAACTAACTCAACAAAATTGAGTGCCCGAGTGTACATATTAACAAATTACCAAAAACTATGATGTTCATGATACAAAATTATATACCATTACATGACTCTTCAAAAATTTGAACAACACACATCCTCTAATAGCATGAAGATGGTGGTGAAGATCAAATAGTCCCAAGTGGTGATGGCTCTTAAGGCTCTGAAGAACCTTCAATGACTTCGGGCATGTGCAGTGGCTAAGGTGGCTATGTCTATCTTGCTGTAGTTGCAACCTCCAGTGGAAGGCAAAAAGCATCAAGCAATGCCTTCATCTTCTCCTCCTTACTCTAGGGGTGGCTTCACTAATGTCAGCCAAAATGGGGACATCCTATGGGCAAGGCATGATCAGGAACATCTCCTTTACATTGACAAACCAAGCAGTCAACTATCTGTTTGATGTCGAATGCCCTTACTACATTCTGCAACTCCTGGTAGTCATTCATTCGTTTGGCCAGGTTCTTGATAGTTGATATTTGATATGTGAAACGTGCCTTGAGAACTTCGAGTTTAGCATTAGCCACCGCAAGCTTGTCCTTGGTAACCTTGTGGTGCTTGAACTCAACCTCGTACAGCAAGTATGAGCTACCCACCTGCTTTTCCAACTCAGACCATGGTTGTCTAGTAATCAACATGGCCAAATTTGCATAATGAAGATTAGCAAGCTCCATATACCCCATCATCTCCTCAATCTGCAACTCCTTTGTGTAGATTTCCACCTTGTTGTAGGCATCTATCCCATCAAAAATTGGTTACCAAACTTCCCTTCCTTGCTAGAGTTGCTGAAGGGCATCATTTATTTTTTCCTTCACCAATTGGATATTTTTTTTTTTATTTCCTTTAGTAGGCCAACTTCCTCTCTATAATGATCTTTAACTTTCTCAAATTTGAGAGCTTTAGGTTTCTAGGTGGCTACCTCAATTGCAATCTTTTGCTGAAGGGCACACACCTCCTCCATGGAGAGGTTCCTGTTCTCTGCTATCAATTTCCTCAGCTCTATGTTTGCTCTGGTCAGTTAATCTTGTTGTTGATGGATGAAGTCTGTTAATTGCTGCTTATGCGCATCAACATTTCACAGGTGATGATTTTCTATGATTAGTTGGACATTCTCCTGATAGGTCTAATCTAAGGCCTTCTGAATCTTGTGCTATGTGGCTTCTACCAAGGATTTGTAGAACACTGTCATCTCCATTGCATTCTCAACCCCTTTGAGCATTGATGAGTGGCGAGGTACCCCTACACTCAACCATACGAAACGAGCGTTGCACGCGCGATCTGTTCGAACTCCGCAGATGGACTAGTTGTGGCACCTAGACAGTTAGCCTTAGGTTGCAGTTTGTTGTCTTCCCACCTAGACTAGTTTTGCATATTTCACGTATGGTTTAGTCTAGATGAGGTGTATGATGTGTTTCCTAATCTACGCTACTCCTGAAGGCAGTGGAAAATAATGNTGGGTTACCAAGCGTAGATCCCCCTAGCTACACCACTGGGCTACCAAGCAGTCACACTTAAATGCTCGTAATCAAGTCGTACTCGTACCGCTTCTAGGAGTTTAAGGGTCAGAAACTAATCGCAATGAGTAACTGATTCCTTAACTAGCCGTACACACCCATAGATGCTTGTAGTTAAGTCGTACTCACACCGCGCTATGAAAGCAATAAATAACATTAAATAAATAACAAATAAATAAACTAAGTGAATGCTGCAATGATGAAGTAATCTCGATCTTTATTGCCAGTCATGTGCGTGTCCAAGTATGGCACACTCGAATAAAGACACCATACAATTACATTCACCACACTGCAGGCAGACACAGGAAAAAATCTAACTCTGGAGGGATCAAACTGCCAGAGCTTCGCTACTCTAAAACTGGGATCCCCAAACAAGGGAGAGCCGCCTCTTATTTATAGAAATGGCGGCGGACTACGATATCGCGTACACGATATCGTAGGGAAGGACGCGATATCACGTACGCGATATTGCAAGGGATCCGATATCGCATCGACTGCGATATCGCATATGCGATATTGCGGCCTGTGCGAACCGCGTCTCATCATACCCCCACGACTGAATAAAAACTCGTCCTCAAGTTACAAGGAGAACAAGCTTCAGTGATTACACAGTGGATAGGTATGGGATTATTAACTGGAAAAAGAAATGGACTAATGCCGCAGTGTGGGAAGACACAACACAGAGAAAAAATGCTACAACTACAAAAATGTGGAACTCATGTAGTTCCTGGTAGCGGTGGCTCCCCCATGGGTGCTTTCCCTTTGTCACGTGCTCTAAGCTTTGAAGATTGATGACGTTGAAGAATAGCCTAGAGCTTTTCCTCTTCAGTTTGAGGGTCTTATGCCGTCCATGCTGATGCTCCAATGTTTGATGGAGTCGGCACTTCCCACGGACAGGGTAGTTGC
>MNCI01011075.1:219170-245528 GCA_015680685.1 Gnetum montanum | reverse complement strand
ATATAAAGTACTTTTATTAGCAAAAATTTGAAAACCACACTTAAACAAAACAAGGTAAAATATAGAAGAAAGTGTGAAATATCCAATAAAGATTCAAATGTACTAATGAAGGCGTAGAATAAAAAATGGTGTAAATGGAAAAATTTTAAAAATCAATAAGTTATAAAAGAAATAAATTGCAAAATTAAAAATGTAGAAAATGAAAAATAGAAAAACTAAGAAGCCATATGGATGATTAGAATGGATGGCCATCTCCCCCATGATTGAGTTGGAAGGAGGAGATCTAAAAAACTGAACATGGTTGTCCATCCATTGAGGTAGTTGTTGCACTAGCTTGTCTTGGTTCTAGGAAAAGCCTCACTTGTTGGATGTTGACCAACTACTTTTTATTCAAGCTTTTAGGATTTTATATGGTCATGATCCCAGAAGGAAAGGTTTCAAAAATTATATAAGATCCTTCCTATAATGTTTGGAATTTTTTTTTCTAAGTTACATGTGTGGGGTTCTAGTAAAGAACCTTATCTCCTGGTTGGAATTTCACTTTCCATATTCTTTGGTCATGTTGTTGCTTGTTGAATACCTTATGCACTTCATTCAAATATAGGGCCACCAATTAGTTTTCATCTAGCACATTTAGATTGATCAATCTTTCTCTTTATGCTAGACTCAAGTCAAGATTCAGGTCATAGGCTATTGAGAGTGTACGAAGTTTAGATTGAATCAGGAGCATTGAAAGTTTCCATACACTAGCCTATAGGAAGGGTAGCTAATAGGAAGTTTCCATGTTGAGCGGTAGGTCCATAGGGCATCATTGAGTTTTTGTGCTCCAGTCTCTCCTATATTTGCTTATGGTCCTTATTAGGATCTTTGTGATCTCTTGGTTAGTTACCTCTGCTTGACCATTGGCTTGGAGGTGATAGGGTGTTGTTAATTTATGTTCAAGCCCCAAGCGTTGCATTAACTTTCTAAAAGTGGCACCTATAAAATGAGTTCCATTATCATAAATTAGTGCACGTGGCACCTCATACCTATTTACAACATGTTGTTGTACAAATCTAGTAGTAGTGGATGATGTACAATCAATGACAGTTGCTACTTCTATCCATTTGATGCAGTAGTCGACTGCTACAATGATATATGGCTTTTCATTGGACATGGGTTTGATGGGACCCATGAAGTCTATGCCCCATATGTCAAAGGGCTCTAATGGTTGAATCTACTATTCAAGATCCTCCATTCATGTGGTCATTCCACCATCCCATGAAGTACATTTACAAGATCAAACAAACTGGTGGGCATCCCTGAATATTGTAGGCCAATAGTATCTTGCCATCAGGATTTTTATGGTTGTGCATCTCCTTGCATAGTGGCCTCCACAAGGTCCTTCATGAGCATCCTGGAAAACGTGTAGTTGATCTTCATCTAGGACACACCAACAAATCAGGCCATCAACAAAAACCTTATAGAGGTGTCCATTGATTTCCATGAAGTATTTGGCCTAATAAAGAAATTGTTGTTTCTTTCTAAGGTTAAGATCTTGTGGCATCTCCTAAGTGAGAAGGTAAGTGAGGATGTCATTGCAGAATGTTGTTTCTATGGGTACTTGGTCATTTATTGCTCCTATAAAGAGAAGTTCATCTAGAAATTGATCAAAGAGTGGACTTTTCTCCTCTTTGTTATCCCATCTTAATCAAGAGAGGTGGTCAACGACCACATTCTCAACCCCTTTTTGATCTATCATTGTGAGATCGAATTCTTATAAGATCATGAGCTACCGTATGATATGAGGGCTCATCGTTAGCTTGTTCATTAGGAAGTGGATGGCACTATGATCTGTGTGCACAAATACTTTATAGCTAAGCACATAGTACTTAAACTTGTTGAGAGCATACACCACTACCATTAGTTATTTTTTAGTTGTGGTGTAATTCAATTGTGTACCCATAATACTTTGACTCATGTAGTGGATGTAATATGGATTTTTTCTATCGTCCAACTATGTAACGACAGCTCCCAAAGCATAATTAGATGTGTCTATCATTATATAAAATGATCTTGATCAGTCTAGTGCCTATAGAATTGGAGTTTCCATGAGTTTTTCCTTCAACTAATGGAATGCATGTTCACATTCCATGGTTCAAATGAATGAAGCATCTTTCTTTGTCAGCTCGACCAACGACTTTGTAATCTTAGAGAAATTCTCTATGAATCGCTAGTACTAGCCAATATTTCCAAGAAATGATTTGATATCTTTGACTATCTCTTGTTGGTGTGTAATTCCTTAGATGGCCCTTAACTTTTCTAGGTCTACCTCAATCCCATTTTGTGAAATTTGGTGTCCCAACACAATGTCGTCTTGGACCATGAGATGACTCTTTTGCCAGTTGAGCCACAAATTTGTTTCCACACATCTTTTTAGTACTTGCTCAAGGTAGTCCAAGGCTTGTTCAAATGTAGCTCCATAGGTGGAGAAGTCATCCATAAAGACTTCCACAACACTACCGATCTGCTACTGAAAGATGTTAAGGACCAGGTGTTCGAATGTTTCAAGGGCATTACACAAACTGAATGGCATCTTACAATATGTAAAAGCCCCCTAGGAACTCATGAATGTTGTCTTGGCCTGATCTTCTGGCATAATTTGGATTTCTTTATAGCCACTATAACCATCCAAGAAGCTATAATAGCAATGCTCGAAGATGATGTCAAACACTTAGTCCACAAATGACAATGGGAAATCATCTTTAAATGTTGTTATATTCAATAGCCTAAAGTCAATGCAGACCTGCTACTTACCACCTTTCTTTGGCACAATTACGAGTGGGCTAAGCCACTCACTATCTGTGATAGAATAGATAAACCCCACCTTGAGAAGTTGCTCTATTTCCTTCTTGACAATATGCTTCAATTTGGGATTTAGTCATCTCTATGGTTACCTTCTTAACTTCATGGCTGGGTTGGTGTAAATGCGATGCTGGCATATCTTGGATCAATTCCAATCAACTTAGGATATGAGCAAGCAAAGGCTGTTGACCATTTGTTAATTACCTTTAATAGCTTTTCTTTTTGTTCAGAAGCAAGTTTGGATTTAATAATGACTAGCTTACCATTGTTTAAAAATGCATATTCCATGTCAACAAATAGAGTTTTCAACTCTAGGGGCTCCTGCTTGAAGTTATCAAAGATTTCCAAATCTCGCCAATAGGTATCATCATCTTCATCATCAAAGAGTTGGTGACAAACTTGCTCAAGTTCATCCATGCTTTCAACATAAGCACATGTTAGGCTCTCAGTTGGTTCCATGCATAATGTGCTACTTCTTGAGTTAGTAATCAGCCACTAGGCACCCTCCTATTTTGTGGCTACTGCATACAGACACCTTTGAATATTTGTTTCTTCTGCATACTGATTGGATGCTTTAATGTATGTACTTTTTGCATACAATTGCACCCATTATCATTGTATGCGATGCATGGAATATGCTTCTTCTCTAGCCTTTCAAATTTATTTTCCTTGAAGATTTCCAAGGATAGGTCTGTTATACCCATATGTGCATCTACTATGCTTAAACAAGCCCTTCCCGTAATGATGGGGAAGACACCTTTACAGTTATCCACCTTGATCACTAGAAAATAGATAGGATACGACCACTCACTAACTATGGTCATAATGTCCTCCACTAATCCCAAAGGAACAATGATTGATTAGTCTACCAATTCTAAATGGATATTGCTCTTTTTGAGAGGTGGTAGGTTCTAGGCTTTGTACATGTCATGAGAGATGAGGTTGACACCAGAACCAAAATTAAGAAGAGCATTACATGGCTAATGCTAGTTATCTACAAGTAAATGAGTGTACTTTCTAGGTTAGATCGTTTCATGGGAAGATTACCAACCTTAATCCAATTGGAAACAACATGAGTTAACATTATAGTGTGGATCTGAGGAGGCATTTGGTTTGAAGGGTACTTGAAGGTATTTAATGTAGAGGATGAGGGTGTTGGAGATGCAGGGCAATCAATCACATTAGGTTGTGAGGGTTTAGAAGGACTACTGGGTCAGAAAAAGGATCATTTCCTAGATCGATTGTCCAAACCACTCGACTAGAAAGCCGATTGTGAATGTACAACCCTCATAGCATTTTTTTACTATGGCTATGGAGGAATTTCTCCTTGCATGCATGGAGCACGAGGTAACTAGGTTGATGGTGAAGGGATGTGTACAAATGAATGCAAAGGATCGTATGAATATGGGTTCTCCCCTTGAGTAGATGGTGAATGTATTTGATGGTACTCTGGAGGGTAATAGTCATGCTAAAATGAAGTGTGGCTTGTAGAACTTCTTAGAGAGACAGGTTGTTGAACATAATACATGTATGGATCTAGTTGCCTATAAGGGTACTGTTGCCTTGGCAATGGCATTCCCCACAATTGTGGTTGGTGCCACTATTGGTATTTTTTATAGGGTTGTGGTGGAGCTCCACAGGGAAACACCCCTTTGGATGTTCATATTGATAGATGTCACAACCAGTATCATCTTCAAAGTATGTCTCCACAACTTTTTTCTACTACAGAAGCTTTGCCCTTAGCTCTCTAGTAGGTACATTTAGCTTCTTTTCACCTCCAATGGTTACAATCACTATTTTTCTCTTTGGATTCTTTAGCAATCTTTATAGCAATTTGGAATTTTTCATCCAAAGAGTCCCATAATTTATCAACCTTTTCCAAAACATCATAAATAGATTTTTGAATGGGTAAGGTTTTCCTATTTACCACTTTATCGAGTGGTGACTCCTCCTCATCACAAAATCGAACCTTTCTTTTCTAGATGGAAGGATCCCTATTATACTCTTCTGCAGTTTTCCTTTTTTGCAACTCTTCTTCTTCTTTTGCTACCTACTCTATAAGCCTTTGGATCTAGTGAGCACTTAATTCAAATAGTCTCCCTTGGTCATAAATGCCAAAAGTTCTTCTAGTTTCTACTATAAGCACATCTATGATGTGGCAAAGTTGTTTCCTCTGAGAATAATCATGGCTAGGGCATCGATGTAAGAGTGAATAATATTTATCCATGATGGCATCCAAGGGCTCATGTGTTCCTTATTTCTAGCCTTGGATTTGCCTTCTCAGGTTAAAAACTTTAGAGTATGTCTAATATTTATCATTAAATGGTTCTAACATGGTACTCCATTGACGAATGGATTTCAGTTCCAAGGATCAATACTAGCTTTCAACTTTCTAAATGAGTGTCCTAGAGAAAAGCTTGAGTTTCTACCAATCATTTTCAATGTTTTGTAAGGAATAAGCATCATGGAAAGCTTGTAGATGATTCTACGGATCAAAGTTGTATCCCCCCCTCAAATTGTGGGATATTATTCATGTCTAAGCACTTGATCCAACTATCTCTCACATGCCTTGTTGGAATCTTTATTGCCTCTACAATGTTAAGCATGCTTCGAGTCACCAACAGAGGTTCATCATCATGATTGTGTCAATGATGCTGATGATGGTTTTTATCACACAATCATTCATGGTGACCTTGATGGTTTCAGTTGTCTTGTTGATCACCTTCATCACGATTATTTCAACGATGGCTTCTATGAAAACCAATAGATGAAGAGGAATGTTTAGAATCAGATGAAGAGGAAAGTGGACTACTACCACCACCATGGTGTCCATCACCACATCTTCTTTCATTATGACCACCATCCTTAGATCCCTTACCATTATGATGTTTACCCAAGTCCCTACCTTGACTATCATTTTTTTTTTGAACTTGGTTTCTGAATAGTGGATCATAGATTTAGGGTCAAAACCTCATCACCAATAATAGAGGATGAAGAATTTTCATATTGAGAACCCTCAGGGGGAGGATCCACACTATCATCTTGGTTTAGCAAGAACAAGGAATTAGTGAAATATTTCCTCTTTGCAAGCTCATGATGCTTCATCTGATGTCGATCTTGCTTGTGTTGTACTTCTATGGGATGGTAGTCCCAAGTCTCATGATCATTCACAATGTATTCCTCGTGAAGATTCGAGATGCCTAACTTCTTAAGGGTTTGAAATAGCATCCCAAGCATAGATCAATCAGGGGGAAATACAATGTTACCCTCCATATCACGCCATCACAGCTGTTCATCCTGATCTAGGATGAAGGTGAAATCTGATACATACTCATCTGGATGAGCATATACCAATTTACACTCCTGTGGGATCAGTAGTTTAACATCTTCACACCTATGGGAAAAATACATTTTGCAATAAATAAAATTATCAATGTGCTTAGTAGTTATATGTTGTGTGAATGATGTTGACCTTAAGTTCATCCAATGATATTAATAATGTTCACTAATCCTAGATAGTGCACATTTCAACAAATAACGTCCTCAGCAACGGTGCCAATGATGAGTAGCGAGGTACCCCTATGACCAACCATACGAATCACAAAGTGTTCATGCACGATCTAGTTGAATTCTGTAGACTTTATAGTTTCCAACACACTAGTCTTCTAAGAAGTGAGCCTTTCCCTAAGGTCATTCGTTATCTTCTCGATTATACTTGTGAAGCATAATGGTATGGTTAAGAGTAATCAAGGCATATAGTTTTTATCATTTTTTGTTTTATGGTTTGGGTACTTGAAGAGAGATATAGTAATTTAATAACTAATTTAATTTAACTAACTAATTAATCCTTAACTAATCCTAACATCAGCATCCAATTCCACTTTCCGCATATGTTCTAAACCCACATATCCACTACTGGGTTAATAAGCACTATGCTACAGGGTGCACCAAGCAATAACACTGCTGGGATTACCAAGCAAATATGTGTTATGCTTCAAGTAGTCATACTTATGTATTTAATGTATCTAGCTTATCTCACTTAATTAGCTTAGTAACTTGAAAACATTAAATAATTAACTAAAATCATTAAATGCATAAATAAATATCTAAACAAAACAAAGTGCTACAAGGTTTATCAAGAAGTTCATCTTTATTATCGTACACACTATCATGCTCAAGTACAACAATGCTCGAACAAAGATCCATACACTCAATGACTCCTACTATGGGCACTCAAGAGAAATATTCTAACTTTCAAATGTAAAAACTACAAGAGTTTGGCTACTACTATGAATCTAATACCCATAAACATAGCTAGGAGCTCGTATTTATAGTTTTTGTTCTAGGGTTGCATCAATGGGGCCTTATCAATGTAGAAAATGCTACATTGATGCAGCCCTGTCGATGGGGCAACACCACGTAAATGGGGCCTCCTCGATGAAGGCCCATCAACAAGGCCACGTTAATGGGACCCATCGATGTGGCTTATTGACGCCTCATCAGTACCTCAAATCAATGCTAAAATTCTCACCACTTTTTCATTCTTTCAATTTTGATACATCTAAAAGTGTGTTTAAAGAATAATACAATAATGATATTTCAATCTCTTGATAATTTCAGTTTCACTGTTATAAAAGGTTCTAAATTTTGAAGAAATAGAACTTTTTTTTTCTCATTCTCTAATTTTTAACAAAACATATCACGCATACAATGGTGAAATGAGCTAATATAATTAAGAATTTATTGAATAAAAATCTTTCATAGAAAGTCTAAACAACAAAATAGACATGGATTACATGCAAGAAAGTTGTTAAACTCCTAAAATATTTGTAACATTGGTATAGCCTAATATATATAGTCCAATTAGAATTTTATAACTCAACATTTTCCAATGGATCAATAAAAAGAAAAGGCCTAACTATTATGGAGATCTCTTTTTAGATTTTTATCCTTACTAATAATCTTGAAAATCCTTTCCTTTAGGGTAGAAAATTAGACATTCCATGAAAAGATTAACATTGAGTGGAGGAAGAGGAAGTCCTTGCCCTATCAATATAATCAACATTATCAAAAGATATTAACTCCATATCTTGATTAATGAGCAACTAGGTATTACAACACTCCACCATAGAAGTCATTACTGCATGCACATGACCAAATCATAATCCATGGATGGACAATGTAAATATGCTCATAGTTGATAGTTGGTCTTCCCACATTGAATTAGTAAAGTGTGAGTAGTATGATTTAACTCTCAATGAGGTATATAATATTATGATGTTATGGACTCAAATTATTCCTAAATGCTTTCATAATAAAAATGAAAGTAAAATGTGAATCTAAGTAACAACATAAATGTAAATCTATCCTAGCCTATGGTGATAAGCATCCATTCTTGGCTTACCATACATGTCTTGGGCTCATGTAACTATTGCTATGATTACCAAGTGAATTCACTATTGAGTGAATCAAGTGAAGTCACTAATGAGTTACCAAACAATTACACTTAATGCTTAAAACTAGTTGTACTTCTTTTACCTTACTAATGGATATGGGAAAAGTAAAGTACTTAGAAAATGTAAAAAACTAAAGTAAAGTAAACATATTACAGAAATGAAAATTACACTAACGAAATATAACTAAGTAAAAGTAAAGAAACTAAGTGTAATGCTGCAATGATACGAAACAATCTCAATCTTTATTTCTAATCATGAATTGTGTCTTAGTAGAATCCACTCAAACAAAAATTTCCATACAATTTTTCAACACCACACTACAAGAATTTACTTCTAACTCTAACTCTAAGTTACAAAAACAAATTACAAGAATTTCACTAAGTGTTTAATAAAAGTTATCCATTCGATGTGACCAAGTGTTGGTATTTACATTGTTAACCAAGATCCTCTACATTGTATCAATGATGACGTATAAAAGGTTGTGATGTTGTAGATATGATATCATAGATGTGATATTGTAGATACAATATCGTGGCTCATGAAAAATAGATTTTATCATTGATCAATAGCTAGAAATGAATTATTAGCAGTTAAATTATCTTGAACATGCTATTCATTCTAAATATTTGACAAGTAATTACCAATTGATAGACTTCCTTGATATTTTTTTATTATGAAGAACTAGTTGAAAACCATCCAAATCAATAATAGGATTCTTTGAAATATGATGAACATATATTTTTTTTCCATTAGTCATTACAAAATTTTTTGAAATTGATTTTATTAGAACCTTTCTTAAAGATACATTCTATTAAATAGCAATAAAATAAAGGAGCAGGCTAACTATTGAAATGTTACTAGAAGAAATTATTATTGGTTTATAGCATTCATAGAGAAAACCTTGGTAGGATCTATAACATTTGTAGAAGAAACCTTAGTAGCATTTATAGTAGCTTGTTGCTCACATGCTTCTATTACCTTTTTTCATAGCATAAAAGGACATGAGTCGAACACGTGATCCTCTCAATGACAATAATGACATGTCTTTGAAAGATTATAATAAACAACTTTTTGTGCATAATAAATTCAACTAGCATCTAGAAGAATTTCTTGCTTAAGCGAATGAAGATCCACTTTAATTATATATTAAATTCTATAAACACCACTAGCTATAGTAAGGGTTTAGAATGCTTCATTGGCCCAATGAGAACTTTTTTAAAAAATAATGAAAGATTTGATAATTCAACAAAATAAGGAAACTTTCAATATTCAAGAGATGTTGCATGAAAAGAAGGATTCCACTTTTGAATAATCAATAAAGCATGACAATGATTGAAAACACTAATATCAATGGCCTTAGAAACCATCGTTGAATTAACAAATTCTACTAGCAAAAATAAGTTTGACAAATAACGAGCATAGACAACATCCAAACCTTAATATTTCCAAACTAAATTTAACTGATTTTAAACAATTGAGGAACGAGGTAAATTACCCAAAATTTGCAACAAAAAAAAACCATACCTTTCAAAAATTTTCCAAGTAATAGATTCATATAAATCATTAGGTAATTCATAGAAAGGAAAAGAAGCAGTGGTTCCACTTGAAGGATCACGTACTAAATCTGGCAACATTGCACATAATATCAATGCTAGACCCCTTGCTACCTCAAATCAATACTGAAACTCTCACCACTTTTTCATTCTTTCAATTTTGATACATCTAAAAGTGTGTTTAAAGAATAATATAATAATGCTATTTCAATTTTTTGATAATTTCAGTTTTACTATCATAAAAGGTTCTAAATTTTGAAGAAACAGACTTTTTTTTTGTTTTTCATTTTTTCTCATTTTCTAATTTTTAACAAAACATATCACGCATACAATGGTATATAATTAATAATTTATTTAATAAAAACCTTTCATAGAAAGTCTAAACAACAAAATAGACATGGATTACATGCAAGAAAGTTATTAAACTCCTAAATGATTTGTAATATTGGTATACCCTAATATATATAGTTCAATTAGAATTTTATAATTCAACATTTTCCAATGGATCAAATCCATGACTTGAAGCTTTCAAATTAAAAGGCATAGTACTAGTCTATGACTTGAAGCTTTCAAATCAAAAGACATAGTACTAGTCTAACATCTCATTATTGTATGAAAGAAAGATTAAAACTACATAACATTACAGAAGTAAATAAGTGGACTTGCTATTTCAAGATGACACCATAAGAAATGTTATTGCTTGTGTGAGTTGGGCAGTAGTGGAATAGGGTTAGTTGTTAGGGCTTAGTAGGGTTTGTTATATATATTTTATTTACCCTCGAGTTCTACTATTAAATTGCTTACATGCTTTTTATCCATAGCAATTTTTGTTATTTAAAATTTAAGAATGATGGATACAATTTTCAATTTTGTATGATCCATAAATATTTTGGCTTTCTTAAGTTACTCCATATTAAGATTTTTCAAATGTGCATTTGCAATCTTTTGTAATCATAATTTTTGAACATTCAAAAATCTAAAAATCTTAAATAAGTTAATACTATCTAAGGCATAAATTACTAAATGCAATGTATTAAATAAACAGTGTACAAAGGTATGATAATTTTAATTATTTTTTATTTTTCTTGCTTACTATTCGATTTTATATAATGTTGATCATAAGAATCTTTCATGTTCTTTATTTAAAAACTCTTTGCATATTCTTATAATTTTCAAATATAGATTTTCCCTTCTTACATTTTCTTTTACATTTTTAACTATGAGTATTTATGATTTTCATTTAACTAATTTAATTTTGTATGATATTTTAAATCCAAAACATGATAAATCTTTGAGTTTAAATAACAAAAATGTTAGACAAAAAGATAGCAAAATTCCTTGGAAGAATATTGTAGATAATCAAGCACCTAAGAAAATTTAGAAAGGTTAAATAAAAATATAGCTTTTCACAAATATTCTGTTGATGAATACTTACACAACTTTATTCAAAATGAATGTCATGAGCTTTATACAAAAAGAGATGAACACAATTAACAAAGAAACAAACCTAAGTAAAAATGTCACACTTAATCATAGATAATTTATAAAATCACTTAAAAGACATGATAAATAATACTTAATATCATATCAGATCCTTAAATAACTTAAACATTTGTAAAACCATACAATCATGTAACATTTAGAAACTTTATAATTTAGTAATCACTTGAAAATCCACATAAGTGCATGTATGCCACTTAGGCCTTGTTACAACATGAATTAGTGTACCATAAAATCCATATTTATGGTCTAATTTACAAATACATATAATGGCCAACAATATAACAAGAAGGACATAAAAAGATAATGTTTCATCCAATGTTGATCCTTCTTCCAACCTTGATCCTTCTAGTTAATTTGCATGGAACACATGTAGGAAGGATTAGAACATTTTCAAGTAGAGAAAATTTACTAAAAGCTCATTGGAACATGATTAGAGGATAAGGCTTAAGTTGTTAGAAGACTTCATTATTGCCACTAAATGTTTAATCACATAAATGTTACGTACAGTTCACCACAACTAAATGTGTATCTTCAAAAACATGAACTTATAGTTAACCATAAAATACATCAATTACTCTTAAATGTTTGATTTACTCATAACAATGGCATTCCTATGAGGTTCCCAAAATCAAACATTAAAATAACTATATGGTTGATACTAACTAAAATTAGCCCTTATGCAAGACAACAATAATTGTTGGATTATAAATCCTCACATATCTAGAACAACTATTGGTTTATGTTATGGCTAGCATCAACCTTGCAACTAACCTAAGGTCCTAGCTCCTCACACCACCCTAAACATCATTTTCTCAAGCCAACGTGATTAGTTAATACCCCGCATGTGCTTACACAATAATAACAAATTCTAAATGACATACCCTCAAGCTAACATGGTCAATTGATACCCCATAAATGCTTGCATACTAACAAGTCTTAACTAAGGCATGATACTAACCAAACTTTAATCAGTGAAGAGTACATTAGAGTACATTAGATTAATAAAGAGAGAGTCTAAAGAAAAATTTCAACAGTTTTGGAAATACCTTTTTAGGTTTTCATCATTATAGACAATATTGAAAATCCTTCCCTTGAGGTAGGAAGGGGATCAGGGCTTGCCCTCATTTAGAAGCACCCTCATGGATTTTCACTTATACTACAAGGTTTCTTGTAAAAACAAGAAGAAAACTCTATCTAAAGACAAAAGAAAGTTGCAATTATAAAAAATGAACAAATAGTAATAGAAGTTGAATGCTTTCTATCTTTGAGCCTCCAAAATACTTTAGGATATGATAATGTGGCTATTTCTCCAATCATAAAGAACCTTTTCCCTCATAAAAAACTATAAATCATTAGTTTGAAATGTCAAAAACAATTCTCTTATTATAGTGGTAATAGTCTTAACATGGGAAACATAGGTTACAAGTTCAATTCTAGTGGGTAAGACTAAATTATGAACAACAATATTTCATAAAAGCTAATGACCTATGAAGGGACCAAGTTACGAAAATTAACTTGATATTGCAAAGGGCGTGGTCTTCCCAAACGGGAGATTTGAGGTTTAAATATTCATAAATTACTAATTCATTTTAAAATAATAAATTAGTCATAATCAAATCTTTGAAGGAGTTGTTAACCTAGTGATAAGACTTTTGATTTGAATGAAACAAGTCATGGGTTTGATTCTAGTGAGCAATGTTGAGTTATAAAGTTATAATTAGATTATATTATGTTGTGTACATATATTATAATTATTTTAGGGTTTTAACATTTCATAATTAAATCTTTGAGTTGTTAGCCTAGGGGTGAGACTCTTGATTTGAAAGCTCCAATTCATGGGTTTGATTCTAGTGAGCAATGTTGAGATTAAAGTTTTAACTAGACTATATATCTTAGGATGTACCTATATTATAATTACTTCAAGGATCCAACACCACCCCCTCCCTCCCATAATCAAATATTTAATTATAAGTGGTGTTTAAAGATACATGAAATTTTTGCAAAACTTAGATAAAAAGTGGGAAAATATTAATGGGATTTTGGAATGTATTGACTATAGGTATAGAAAATAACATATAGCCAACATGCTAAATTAGAAAAAAATACGTAAAAGCATGATGATACATTGATTTTTTTCCTTGTGTCTTTTTTCTTTTTTTGGTTTAGGGATGATGGACAATAGGCACCCCTAAAACCATTGGGCTTATTCTTTAGACCATTTCTTTGAATGTACTATGAATTTTTTTAATATTATTTTTCATTTTTTAAGGATTCAACACCCACCCCCCACCCATCCACCCCAATCTAACTAGGGATTTCAAGGTGGGGAGTCCATGAGAATTAAATCCATAACTTTGAGTTACCAAATCAAAATCTTACCAATGAGTTAACATCTCATTGTTGGAAAAAGAACTAGATGACTATATAAAAAGATCATTATCCAAAGCCACAATACTCATCCCATAAAGTGGGGTCTTGGAAAGATTAGTAGATGACTGAAAGTCTAATATCTTTTAAGTGGTTATGCCTACAAACTAGATGACTATATACACTCATGAAAGTCTAGAAAAGTGCTACCAACTTGAATTGAAGCCATAACTTAGAGCTTCCAAATCAAGAGTTTTATGATTAAGTTAACACCTCAAAATTATAACCTACTACATATTAGGTAAAAACATGTATTACCTTAGTTAATATCTTTGACAAAGTGCTTAGATATCTTAGAGTAAATTTTTTAATTCAAACCTATGAATGGTAAGATACAAGCCTCAAATACAAAGGTTATTTAGTACTAAGATTTTTGATTTGGAAGCTTAAAGCATTGAGTTATGTTCTAGAGGATCATGTTGAGTTATAAAGTTGTAAGTTGGTTTCTTATGGTAAGTGCTCTCAGTGATTTGTTAATCTAGAGTGTTTCTTCTGGAGTTTTTATCATGGAAATTTTTTTGACAAGGAATGATTTGAAGATAAAAAATACTAATGTCTCTAAGAGTGTAGAGACTATAAATAATTCTAAAGCTTATAAGTCCATGTAAAAATATATCAATTCATGATACATATTTTTATAGATTATTGGATATTTTCACCAAAATAAGGGTTTTACACCAGTGAATCAAGCTATTCTTGAATGTTATGGAATTTATGTTCTACATGCTCAATATTTTTTAGACTCCTTTTTACTTGTTAAACTTGCCAATTCTCAAATGGTTGAGAAAACACTGGATCTCAAAGTTTTTATGGATTAGTGTATTATATTTATAGCTCAAGAAGATTATAGTAATTTTTTAATACTTTGAAATTCGTTGCTAGATTGAATTAAAAAATCTTCTTCTTATTTTCCAAAGTGTAGAAATTAAAATTATTGGTAGCATTAGCACAATCCTAAAGAAAGAGTCAAAAATTATTGGTGTGCAGCACACTTTTTTTGTAGAGATTGATTTATGGAGAAAATGATAGAATTAAAACTGAAGACTAGTAATTAGTGTTTTTTGCATAAAAAATTATATATTATAATTTATGAGGATATTGCAATGATTGTCATCATATATGACATGCTATTAAAATTTATCCTATTATTAATAGAAAAGTTGTTTGTGAGAAAAAAAGAATAATTTTCAGAAACACAAATGAAATCTTCTTCAACAAGTTCTCAACCTTTTACTAATCCTTTTAATTCTAAAGGTATTGGTAAATTATTAATATCTAAAAAAAATTTCTCTTTAGAAAAAAGAAATTTTTAGTAGATGGATTTCACTCAGTGTAACATAAAAAGAAGAATCCTACATATACTACTTTCAATTTAATATCCCCAAAGGTATCTCTTTATCTTTATAGTTTTACTACCATTTCAAATGTTTTTTTATCAAATAATGCTTTTTTACTTATTAGTAACATGGATTGTGAGAAAAATTTTAAGCTTAAAAAGTTAAGCAGGGGGGCCTCCTCCTCCACATCTTAATGTCAATTTTATCATAAAATGTTAGGGATCTTTTTGACTGGTCCCAAGCAAAGATTGCTGCGAATTATCTTTAAAACTCACATTTATCTCCAAATTTTCTTTTTCCTATAATAAATTAAGATTTTAGCTCATGACATTAGTTTTGTTAGTAAATGCATTTTAAAAAATTGCATTGTTTTTTTTATTGCTCATGAAGCTAATAAAGGAGGCCTTGCTATTCTTGTTAAAAAATGGACTAGAAAAGTTTTGGATTCTGTTTTTGATAATCTTGGAAGATTTATTTGTATCACTTGTTATAGTGAAAAACATGACTTTGGACTCTATAATATTTATGCTCTTAATAATTCGAAAGATTAATTAGAGGTTTAGAAATATCTTCTATCTCTGCCTAAAGTTCCTTTGATTTCTACATGTGATTTCAATATGATTAAAAGTCATTTAGATAAACTTGATAGTGTTCCTTCTAAAATGTCTTCTCAAGAAAAAGAAGATTGGTGTAATTTCAAAGAAAAATATTTTCTTTTTGATGAAGTGTGATTTATAGGTTGTGTTAACACAACCCTATCAACATAGCCTCATCGATGTATCCCCTCCATTGATGCAGATGCGATGATGTTGATGTAGTTGAAGCTTATATAAATACAAATACCAACTACATTTATGGCATGTTAAGTCCATAGTGTAGTGAAGCTCTTACAGTTTGAATAAAAAATATTCACATATCTTTATTTGAGCCCGTAATGTGAATAAAAAATATTGCACATATCTTTATTTGAGCATCATGTACCTGAACACCTTGATGTAAACAAAAATCAAGACAAGATTTCTAACATTCATTGCAGCACTTAGATAGTTTAATCTTTCTTATTCACACCTCATTATTAATTTCCTTTACCATTATTGTCTTAAGTAGTTAATGCATTTAACCATAAAAACATAAGTACGACCACATTGAGCATAATGTATAGTGGCCATTTGGTATGCCTAGTAATCATAACTTGGTAATACAATAGCGTTAATACTAATTTAGGATGTGTGGAATGGCTACTTATGTTGGGATAGTTAATCATTAGAATAGATGAGTAGTTAAATAGTTAACCATTAAACCTTTGTTTATTCACCTTGCACTTAGGACAAAAATATATAAAAATACCAATAAAAATAAACATCATAAGCCTCAACTCACATTTAATCATATGCATAGATAGCAAAAGTGTGAGTTAGGAAGATAATGATCACATGACCCCTTGGTTCATAGTTTCTAACTATGGGCAAACTTAGAAACTAAGTTTGCAGAATTTGATCATATTGGTAGTACATGCTTGTGATTCCTATAATTGGGTGTAGTATATACTCATTGTTCATCATTGGCACCATTGCTAGGGATCTAGTTTATCCAAGTGCACTAGGTAGGACAAAACTAGGAAGTTATACAAAGATGTTCTAAAGACCATTCAGTGGCCAACTATTAAAAGATTAAAATACCAAAAGGCACACTATTTTTATCAATCACTAATATGTCTTCTTCTCACAGGGACAAATCTCCACCACATACAGATGGATCCAATCAACAACAAGAAGTCTCAAAGAAGCCCCAACAACTGAGGTTTGTCTATTCTCATCCAAATCCCTATAATACAAGTTTCACCTTCATCTTGCATTAAGATGAAGAAATACGCTAGAGGGACATCGAAGGCAACATAGTGTTGCCTCTAGATCGATCAATTCCTACCATGTTAATGAAAAATCTTATTAGGTTAGGCATCGTTGCACTTAACTTAGAGTATGAAGTCCTAGACTACACCTACATGGACTATCATTCCACCGAGGCCCAATGTAAGCAGGATTGGTAGATGGTGGCACAATATGAGGCCTCTACAAGCAAGAGGATCATGACACACTTATTCTTACAATAGCACAAAGAGGGTGAGAATTTCTTTTCTGGCTAATCGCAATACATAGATTCTCCTCCTCTTGATGATGAGAAGACCCTAAACTAAAGGTTACAATCAACTCTGTAAAACCTTGGTGATGGAAAAACTAGGTCTTATGACCAAGAAGCCTCAAAAGATAAGAATCCTAGCTAATCATCTAAGGGAAAGGATAATAATCAAAAGAATGATAAAGGAAAACATAAGGATTGGGAAAAGGGCCAAAGGAGGGAAACTATCAAGCATGATTCCCTTGGTTCTTCTTCTTCTTCCTCATCATCCTCTTCATCTTCATTCTCAAAATCTAATAGGAGGAATAGGATCCAAGACAAAAGGAGGGGTAGTTGCGACTGAGATGGAAATAATCAGTGAAATAGAAATGATTGTTAATCCCACCAAAATGATCAAGATCAAAACTAAGGACAACCACAAGGGGAAGAGGAGCATCATATAGACTGAAGGCATAGCAGAATTCTTCATAGACATCATGACCATCAAAGGGATCATTGTGATCATCATGACCATGATGAGCCTTTGTTAACTACCCAATGATCAAAATTCCAACAAGGCCTCAAAAAGATAGTAGAATCAAGATGTTGGATATGAATAATATCCCTAGGTTTTAAGGGGGATATAATTTAGATCCACAAAATCATCTCTAAGCCTTTCATGATGGTGCATTGCAAAAAATAGGAAATGAATGAAAAAAGCTAAAATTATTCCCATGGATACTCATTAAGAAAGCAAAAAGTTTGTACTAGTGCTTAGAATTGGAATCCATTCATTGGTGAAGTACTATGTTAGAACTCTTCAATAACAAGTATCAAACATACTCAAGAGTGTTTAACTTGTGGAGGCAAATCCAAGGATGGAAACAAAAAAATCATGAGTCCTTGGACATAACCCTGGGTAAGTGCTACTCTTTATTGCACCAATGCCCAGGCCATGGGTACTCCCAATGGGAATAGCTTTGTCATATTATAGATGGACTTAGAAACAAAACAAATAAAACCTTTAGAATCTGTGCCCAAGGAAGACTTTCTAAGATGTAGGCTCATTAGATTCAAAGGTTGATTGATCAAGTGGCTAAAGAAGAAGGGGAGCTAAAAAAACATGAAAGTCCATAGGAGTATAATAGGGACCCCTCCATTTGTAAAAGGAAGGTACGTTTCTATGACTTAGATAGGAAGGTGTCACTTGATGAAGTGGTGAAAAGAAAGACCTTGTTAATATAGAAATCTATCACTAAGATATTGGGAAATGTAGATAAAATGTACAACTCCTTGGATGAGAATTTCCAAATAGCTTTGAAAATTGTAGACAAATGGAAGGACCACTGGAGTATTGGTCAAGATAGAAGGAAGAAGAAGGACATAGAGGAAGGTTATTATCAAAACAAGGGGAAGGCTATAGTGGTTGAAGAGATTGTACGTTCTAAAATAAATAATGAAGACTATGAGATTTGCCAATATGAACATCCTCAGGGATTTTGCCTTGTGTTGTCACATCTAGAAGAGCCTAGGGTGTATGTGTTGAATCTCAAGTTTGCAAAGAGGCAAGCACCCATATGGTTTCCTTATGCTCCAAGTAACTATAGGCAATAGTTCCACTAATCAACATACTATCCAAGTGCATCACCTCCTCAACATTAAGAGCCATATTAATAATGGCAAAATCCACATTTGTGGTGGATGCCACCACTGTGATAGTAGGATCCCTACTAATAACTAGATCCTTACAGATATTATGTCTACCAACCTATACCCCCCCCATGACTCATCTAGCCATGCTTCTTTTCCTACCATTACTACCCTCCAGAATACTACAAAGAACCTTCTCCAATGAGAAACTCCCCTTTTCATGTTCCATGTCATCCATCAACTCCTACACCACAACCAACTACACCCTTGTCACTTGCTTCATCCATGCATGATGAGATGACCACAATAGAGAAATGTTGTGAGGATAGTAAATCTACAGCTAAATATCCATTCAAGTGATTCTAAACTAAAGACTCATAAGAGATCGTTCTTCAAAATTGACAATTCCACAAAACCCTCACACGCAGGTGTGGCTGTTAACCTTGTTATCTATATCTTTAACAATACCTTCGAGTTGCCTTCAAACTAAAAGACCTACAACATCCACATTGTTATGTTGATCCATGCGATCACTAATTGGATCAAGGCTGGTCATCTTCCAAGGAAATGATGTGATTCTAAAAGTCCTCTCATTTATTTACAAGTTGCAAATAATGAACCATGCAAGGCTCTGTTAGACTCAAGTTCCATGATGAACTTAATCTCACAAGAAATGTATAAGACCTAGAACCTACCTTCTATGAAGAAGAGCAACATTAGACTTGAGCTAGCAGATCAGTCCATCACTATTCCTCTAGAGCTAGTTAAGGACATTATGGCCACCATCTATGGATGATCTTATCCTACTAATTTTCTTGTGATTCATGTAAAAAATTGTAAGGGAGACTTCCTTATCATCATAGGAAGGGCCTGGTTGAGTACTATTGATGTTAGAATTGGGATTTAAGACCTTTCCTTAAAAATCTTTAAGGAAAATGAATTTGAAAAAGTGGAGAAGAAAAGGATTCCATGCATTGTATATAGTGACATAAGGTGCCATTACATATAGAAACTATGGATAGTCAAAGATACATCATTCCAAGCATGCAATCAATTTGCTGAAATAGTGGCTATTCAAAGGTGCCTGTATGCAGCAACCACAAAACAAGAGGGTACCCAATGGCTGATAACAAATCACCAAGCTAAATCCACCATGTGTATGAAACTATTAGAGAGCTTTACCAATGTCTATATTAAAAACATGGATGAAATGAAGCAACTCCATTGCTAACTCTTCCACAAAAAGAGTGACATAGATTGGGAAGAGTTGGGGATCCCTGATAACTTTAAACAAGAGCCCCTTGAATTGAAGGCTTTACCAGCAACTATGGAATCTGCCTTTCTTACCAATGCCAAGTTAGTAATCATCAATGCTAACCTTGCTCTAGAACAAAAATAAAAGTTGTTAAAGATGGTAAAAAAATGGCCAATAGCCTTTGCTTGATCATATCACAAATTGACAAGAATAGATCTATGGATATGCCAACTTTACATCTATGTAGACTTCTCCATCAAGCTAAAGAGGCAGTCATAGAGAAGATTGAATCCCAAATTGAAATAGGTTGTTAAAGAGAAGGTTAAAAAACTCCTCAATGCTAGGTGGGTTCATCTACACAATTATAGATAGCAAATAGGTTAGCCTACTTATTATTTTACATTAAAAAGGAGGGAAATGGAGAGTCTGCATAGACTTTCAATTATTGAACATGGTAACCTTCAATGAGCACTTTTCATTGCCATTTTTTAATCAAGTATTGGGCACCATAGTAGGGCATTTCTATTATAGCTTTCTAGATGGTTATAGTGGCTATAACCAAATCCAGATTGCACTGGAGGACTACGCCAAAACTACATTCACAAATCCCTAGGGGACTTTTGCATACAAAAATATGTCATTTGGCCTATGTAATCCTCCTACAACATTCCAATGCTTGGTGCTCATGATCTTTTAACAACAAATTGACAGTAGGGTAAAAATCTTCATGGATGACTTCTCTACTTATGATGCTACATTCAAGTAAGCCTTGGACCATCTTAAGTAGGTACTTCAAAGATGTGTGGAGACTAACTTAAAGTTCAACTAGCAAAAAAGACAGATGATGGTCTAAGAAGGCACTAAAGTAGGGCATAGAATTTCAAGCAAAGGGATTGAGACAGACTTGGAAAAAATTTGGGTCATTCAAAGAATCACTAAGCAACCTAAGATCATAAAATATGTGAGATCAGTCCTTAACCACACTTGTTATTACACACACTTCATTGAGAACTTCTCAAAAATTGCTAAATTATTGGTAAAGTTTCCAAAGAAGGATGTACCTTTCACCTGGACCAGGGAATGCAAGAAGGCATTCCAATAGTTAAAGTAGAAGCTAGTGGAAACTCCAATTCTAAATGCCCCTAACTAGTCTAGACCACTTTACATTATGATTGATGCATCTAACTATGTTTTGGGGGTTGTGATTACACAATTGAATGATCAAAAACGTCCTTGCTACATCCATTGTGTAAGACGAAGCATTGTGGGAGCACAATTGAACTACCTCATTATGGAGAAGAAGCTCATAGTAGTGGTACATTAGAAAAATTCAGGCAATATGTGCTTGGATATTAAGTTTTTGTGCACACAAATCATAATGTTATTTAGTTCCTCTTGAACAAACCAATGGTGAGCCCTCCTATCATACAATGACTTGTAATATAGGATTTTGATCTTACAATGGTGGATAGGAAGGGAACTGAGAATATGGTTGCTAATCACTTATTTTAGTTACAATGGGATAGCAAAGAGGATGAGTGGCCTTTATTTGACTAATTTTTAGATGAACTCCTCTTTGCAAAAATTGTTGAAATGCAAAGTCCTGAAGGTATTGATTCATATAAGAACTTTCTCTCCTATCTACTCACTCAAGAGATACAACGATAATGGGATACTAGGAAGAAATAATAGTTTCTTCACCAAGCTAAACACTACATGGAAATTGATGAGCCATGATATCGCGTCTGCCCCCGCGATATCACATACGCGATATCACGACCCGCCGAAACATCTATAAATAAGAGGTGGCTTTCCCTTGTTTCTCAATCTAGATCTAGACCCTTAGCCAAACTATAGCAGTTTTACCATTCCAGAGTTAGAATAATTTCCATGTGTCCATAGTAGGAGTCTCAAAGTGAACGGATCTTTATTCGAGCAAATTGTACCTGAGCACACATTTGTGTAGGGTAATAAAGACGAACTTTCTGATAAACCTTGCAGCATATGGACTACGCTAAATAGGATTTAATTATCGTTAAATGTTTAAATGCTTTCCTAGATAATTAATCTCTCTCAACCCTTGACTCTCCTAGTTAAGTGCATTCAGTACGACCACTTCGAGCATGTGTGTAACACTTGGTAACCTGGTAAGGAGTAGCGTTGCACTAGTTCAGGGTGTGTGCAGCAAGTGGGAACGGATACTACTACTAGGACAATTAGAACTTAGTTAGCGAATAGTTAGTCACTTAGTCTCTTCACCCTTCCCTACTAGAATAGGCGTTAAAAAGATAAAAGACATAAAAATCACATACCTCAAACTTACTCAACCATACAACTGTGACAATACAAGTAAGTTTAGGAAGACAACGATTGATTAACCTTAAGTGTTCCATTAGGGTGCGTAAGCACTTAGTCCTTGGAGTTTGACCAGATCACATGTGAAATGCTCATATTCGTATGGTTGAGTGTAGGGGTACCTCGCCACTCATCATTGGCACCGTTGCCAAGGACTTAGCTGTTTGTGCACTACGTAGAACATAGGAAATCATCCACATCGTTGGGAAGCTAGAACGAACCCTTAGGGTTGATCAAAAAAAATAAGAAAAATGGTAAACAACATACCGAATAAAACAAATATGTCTTCTTCTTCACACAAAAGTATTTCACCACCTAGGACCAACACAAGAGATAGTCAGCAGTACAACACAAGTAACCCAGATCCGCCAATGCCTCAACAATTCCGAGTGGTATATGTTCATCACGATGAATATGTACCCAGCTTTACTTTTATTCTCCATCAAGATGAACAACTACGTTCGAGAGACTTAGAGGGTAACATAGTGTTGCCTCCAGATTGAGCAATCCCCAACATGCTCCTTCGTGCTCTTGCACGAATTGACATGTTATAGTTATATGTGGAATACGTTGCATGCAAGCATCAAGCAAGGGACTACCATCCCACAAAAGCACAACGTCAAAGGGACTTACAATAGGAGAGATACTATACCTCGTTGAAGGGAAAAAGACCCCATAATGCTCCACCCATCTTAAGTGAAACTGAGGGTGGTGAACCTATTTCAATAGGTTCTCCACAAAACAATGTTTCTCCTCCTCACGATGGTGAGGAGGTGGTGTATCAAAACCTTCACTCCACGATTCGCAACCCTGGTTCTGATCCCCACGAACACCAAGTGTTCAATGAGGGAACACAAACACATGATAAGGGTGGGCATTCTGATCATCATCACGATTAGGGCTGGAACCACCGAAGAGAAGGTAGGAAACATTGTCATGGCGATGGTTCTCCTTCTTCTTCCCCTTCATCATCACATTCATCCTCTCCTTCAGTATCAGGATGCAATCATAAGGAACCTAACCGAGAGGATAAGAGTAAACAGAGTGAGAAACCTCGCTGAGAGAGTCGAGAGAGAGGACAAGGGCACTCGAAAGAATCAAGGCATGGAAGAAGGGAAAGTAGGGAACTGCATAGACATCATAGACGCTATGAACGAAATGACCACGAAGAACCCCTACGTGTAACCTGAAGCATGTTAGACATCATGGAGGCTGTTAGAATTCCTACAAGGCACCCAAAAGATAGCAGGATCAAGAGATTAGACATGAATAATATCCCACAATTTATGGGGGGATACAACGCTGATCCTCAGAACCACTTACAAGCATTTCATGATGCATGTGCCTTGCAGAACATTGAAAACGAGTGGCAAAAGCTAAAGTTGTTCCCAAGGACACTAGTAAAAGAAGCGGAAAGCTGGTATCGATCCTTAGAACTGGAAACCATTAGGAGGTGGAGTACAATGCTAGAACTATTTAATGATAAGTATCAAACGTACTCCCGAGTGTCCAACTTGCGAAAGCAAATCCAAGGATGGAAGCAGGGAAATCATGAATCCTTGGATGCTGCCATGGGCCATTATTATGCACTGTTACATCGTTGCCCAAGCCATGGTTACTCGCAGCAGGATTAGCTACGCCATCTCGTAGATTGACTTAGGCATGAAACCAGGAGAACCCTTGGAACATATGCCCAAGAGAGATTATCAAAGCTTAGGTCCCATCAGATTCATAGATTGTTGGAACAAGTAGCTAAGGAAGAAGGAGAGCTACTTAAGAGAGAAAGTGCGAAAGAGTACAACCGTGATCCTTCCCTCCGAAAAAGGGAAGTAAGATTCTATGAGGAGGAAGAGTCATCACTTGAAGAGATGGTGCATAGGAAAACCTTGCCACTACAAAAATTAACAACAGAAGTGTTGGTGAAGGTAGACCAAATGTGGGACTCCTTAGATAGTAGATTTGAAACTGTTCTCAAAATTGTAGAGGAGTCGAAGGAGCGAGGTAGTGACTATGAGAAAAAGAAAAAGAGGGATTTGGACCATGCACGTAACAAAGGTAAGGGTAAAATGGCTATCATCGAAGAGGTTGTGGATTCTAATATGGACAATGACGGTGGATGTGAAATATGCCAATATGATCATCCTAAGGGATGTTGTCCAATAATCTCACATCTGCAAGAGTCTGGGGTGTATGCACTTAACCCACAACTTAACAAATGGCAAGCACCCTGATGGTTACCTTATCCTTAAGGTAACCCAAGGCAGTTCCACCAACCATTAACGTATTATCCAAGTGGAACTCCACCACAACCTATTGAGCAATACCAGCAGTGGCAATACCCACAGTCGTGGGGGATGCCACCGCCAAGGCAACAATATCCTTACCGGCAACTAGATCCATATGGCTACTATGTGAGCAACCAATCTCTGCAAGTGACTCTGTTGATCATGTTACATCACAATGTCACTACCAAGCTTGGGAGTATTATAGGACTCCTTCTCCTAGGAGAGACAACCCATAGACATACTATCCTCCAAATCTATCTGCAACTCTCACACTGATAGCTCCATTACCACCTGCTCTAGCAATGCAGGGGGAACTCCCCACTCAACTGCAACAATGCAATGCTATGAGAGCTGTAAACCTTCAACCCGCTACTAGTTCTGACAACCATACAAAGAGAAGACCTTTTTTCAAAACCAACAGTCCAAATAAGCTTTCACAACCACAAGCGGTTGAGCCTCCGAATGCTTCTCCATCAAATAAGGCTTCAGAGCTCCCTTCAAACCAAAAATAGAGCTCAACACACACAGTTATGTTAACACATACCGTCACTGATTGGATCAAGGAGGGCCACCTTCCCAAGAAATTCTCTGATCCTGGAAGTCCTTTAATTTATCTCCAAGTCGCTAGGAATGAACCACATAAAGCCCTTCTAGACTCAGGTTCCGGAGTCAACTTAATATTACAAGAGATGTACAAAGCCTGGAACTTGCCTCCACTAAAGATGAGCAATATTCGCTTAGAGCTGGCAGACCAGTCCATCACTGTTCCCTTAGGACAGGTTGAGGACACTATCACCACTATGTGTTAATGGTCATACCCAGTTGATTTCCTAGTGATACAAGTAAATAATGACAAAGGAGACTTCCCAATAATAATGGGGAGGGCATGGCTAAGTACAATAAACGCATGCCTAGGAATCCATGATCTTTCCCTGGAAATATCTAAGGAAAACACTTTTGGGAAGATCGAGAAGAAGAAAGTTCCATGCATCACATACAATGATATAAGGGGTGATTATGCACAGGAATGTTCAACATTGCCTACATGTAACTAGTGTGCCCAAGAAATTAACATACACAAGTGCCTGTATGTAGCAACCACACAACAAGAAGACACCCAGTGGTTAACAGATAATCAAAAGAGCAACTCACCAACATGCATGGAACTACCTGAGGGAACAACTTGTGCTCACGTCGAAAGCATAGATACGCTGGAGCAAGAGCATCACCATTCCAACTCTTAACATGAAAACATCAATTGGGAGAAGTTGGACATTTCTAAAAAATTCAAACAAGCGCTCATTATTTTGAATCTCTCCCTTTCAATTCAGTCATGGGGGAGATAGCCACCTATGCTGATCAATTGAGGCCCTCAGTTCCTTTTTAGGTTTTTGTTTTACACATTTTTGTTTTACAAATTTCTTTAACTTTTCTTATTTTTGTTTTACAACATCATTTATACTCTTTTATTTCTTGGTGTGTCTATTTGTTTGTTTGTTAGGATCATCACCTAATAAGTGCTCCTGATGGTGGTATGAACTGTATTCTATTGATTGCCAATGTTTGGTTTTTACCTTT
>MNCI01011075.1:175519-218367 GCA_015680685.1 Gnetum montanum | reverse complement strand
TTTCTTATTCCTTATCTTTTTCCATTCTCTCGCTACTAGAGGTTCGCTCTCAGTCATGGGGGTCCTGGTCTAATTTTTTCGATTTTCTCTTAACCCCTACACCTCGGGTAGTCACCAATATTATATCTCCAGATCTGCATTAGCCATATCACAACTCAACCAATGGACCTTACACTAAGGCAAGGTATTAACTACATTGTGATTCATTTACCCTTGCTAATATAAGACTGTGTTGTATGTGCAGATGGCAATCATACAATAATGGATTGGATCTGGAGGAAACACTTGGAATGGACTGGTGCTAAAGCAGTTATGCAAGGAACAAGATTGATGGCATGCTTACGGACGAACAACGAAAGGCACAATCTTGGTGTCGGCAGCAACAGACTTCTTGTTTTCTCTCTCTCTTCTCTCTTTTCTCTCAGCTGCCAAATAAGGCTAGATGTCAAATGTGTATAGTGTTCACTCTTGTTGTCATGAATACTAATTTTGTCATGTATTGTAATGATGATCCGTTCACATGTCACCCCATTCACCATTAGTATCATTCAAGTCAATAATCCCATACCTTTCCAATATTTTGTAAGGAACTCGAGGATGAGTTTTTATTCAGTCATGGGGGTATGATGAGCTATGATATCGCGTACACAATATCACGGCCCGTAGAAACATCTATAAATAAGAGGCAGCTTTCCCTTGTTTCTCAATCTAGATCTTGACCCTTAGCTAAACTATAGCAGTTTTACCATTCCAGAGTTAGAATAATTTCCATGTGCCTGCAATAGGAGTCTCAAAGTGAACGAATCTTTATTCGAGCAAATTGTACCTGAGCACACATTTGTGTATAGCAATAAAGAAAAACTTTCTGATAAGCCTTGCAACACATGGACTAAGCTAAATAGGATTTAATTATTGTTAAATGTTTAAATGCTTTCTTAGACAATTAATCTCTATCAACCCTTGACTCTCCTAGTTAAGTGCATTCAGTACGACCGCTTCGAGCATGTGTGTAACGCTTGGTAACCCAGTAACGAGTAGTGTTTGGTAATCCCAATAGCGTTGCACTAGTTCAAGGTGTGTGCAGTAAGTGGGAACAAATACTGGTGCTAGGACGATTAGAACTTAGTTAGCGAATAGTTAGTCATTTAGTCTCTTCACCCTTCCCTACTAACATAGGCATTAAAAAGATAAAAGACATAAAAATCACATACTTGAAAATTACTTAACCATACAACCATGACAATACAAGTAATTTTGGGAAGACAACGATTAATTAACCTTAAGTGTTCCATTAGGGCATGTAAGCACTTAGTCCTTGGAGTTCGATCGGATCACGTGTGAAACGCTCGTATTCATATGGTTGAGTGTAGGGGTATCTCGCCACTCATCAGAAATCAAGGAAAATATTTACAAGGTTTATGTTGATGGCTTGGTACAATGGTGTATGCTTAACAATGATAAAATTTAAATCCTCCAAGACACTCACGAAGACCCATGTAGGGGCCATTACATTAGAAGGAGCATGACCATTAAAATCCTCATGGCAAAATATTACTGGTCAATCATCTTTAAGGACGTTCATCAGTTCTCCTGTTCATGTGAATGTTGCCAACAAGATGGAAGGATGAATATACAAATGGAAGGGTCCCAATAGTGAATTCAACCACTCAAGATTTTTGATCTCTGGGCATTGATTTCATGGGTTCCATCAACCCCATGTCCAATGAAAAGGCATACATCATCGTAGCAGTTGACTACTACACTAAATTGGCAGAAGTTGCCACCATCACCAACTATTCATCCTCTATAGTGGCATGATTTTTACAATAGAATATGCTAAATAGATTTGATGTGCCAAGGGCACTTATTTCTAACAATGAAACACATTTTACAAGTGCAAATTTTTGGAAATTGATGCAATTCTTAGTTGTGAAACACACACTAACAACTCCATATCATCCTCAAGCTAACGGTCAAGTAAAAGTCACAAATAGGGAGATAACTAGGATACTAACATGCATTGTTAGTAAATATAAGAAAGATTGGAGCATAAAATTTAATGATACTCTTTGAGCTTATTGAGCAACTTGAAAACTTCTTATCAATCATTCCCCTTATGAGTTAGTATACGAAAAAATACCAACTCTTCCAATCCAAGCAAAGCTCCATGCACTTTCAACAACTTATGAACTTAACCTTGATTTGAGTCTAGTACAAAGAGAATAATTAATGATATTAAATGTGCTAGAAGAAAATTAATTAGTAGCCCTATCCATGAATGAAGTGCACAAGGCACATACTAAACAGTGTTATGACTTAAGGATAAGAAAAGTTAAATTCCAACTAGGAGATAAGGTCCTTTACTAAAACCCCATGCATGTACCACAACACATAAAATTTCAAACACTATGGGAAGGACCTTATATTATTCATGCAACTTTTTCTTCTAGGGCCATGACGATTTACCATCCTTCTAACCTAGATAAATGGTTGCTAGTTAACATTCAACAAGTGAAAACTTTCCTTGAACCATGGCTAACTAGCAACATGGACATCCCAACCGATGGACAAGCATGTTCTATCTTTTGAATCTCCTCCTTCCAACTTAGTTGTGGAGAGATGACCACCCATGTTAAGATTCTATGAGGCTACTCCATTTTTTAACTTTTTGTTTTACATCGTTCTTTCTATGTTTTTCAATTTTCTTGAGTATTTTTCACTTTGTTATATATTTTTTACTTTGATTAACCTCCCTTACATGTTATTTTCTTATTTGTTTGTTCATTAGGAATCTTGTGCTTTTGCCACAAGCTATTACTACTATTGGAAGTTCATTTCATATTGTATTTCATGTTTAGATTGATTATTCAATTACTGGATTTTGCCTTAGGATCATGTCATTAATTAATGGAGAATTAATTTTCTACTGGTATTAGGCAATGAGTCCACATCAACCACTCATTCCACTAAATTCTATGGCATTTTTTTATCTTAGAAGCATGAGGTCCTTTTATACTTGTAACTCAAAAAGAATTAATGACCTTGGTACTTAACAAACTTGGAATGGACCAAGTGGAATGGACAAGGGTGTGGCTTTAAGGGGATTTGTCACCTTCTATACCCAACATCCTTCTTGAGTTTTATGGGTATTCTCATTGGTCTCTCATCATTCCTACTACTGACCATTAATCGGAAGTATGTCTTTACATGGTGTGGTTCCCATGAAAAATGATACATAGGAATTCAAAAAACACCCCTTAGACATAATAATGGGTTACAAGTACTATTTATGTGGATAGAAAGACATCTTATCCATGCCTGAAGGCACCCCTCTAATTAAGACCCTTTCTATCTTACTACTTCTTTTCTCCTGATCTCTTACATGGGTTCGATTTTTAACTACATATGATCATTAATCATACTTGATGCCTATGGACTCCTTGGTATGAGGGCATACAAGGGCATTAATGATATAAGCCTACTTATGGGAGGACCCACTTGCATACCCTCTGGTCTTGTTTCAATTAAACTTCCTATCCCTTTGTCATTTTTATGATCAGTCCCATCTCTTTATCTCTTGGACATATAGTTTTGCTCATTTCAGCATTTTCATTTACTCCAAATCCAATTCCATCTCCTTTTCCAACAACTCTCATACCCTCTTCCATGTTTTTCCATCCTGCTATACCTTTTGGCTTTCTTTGAGCTCTTGTTTCATCTTCAAAATCTTCCAAAAATCCTTAGTTTTTTATTGGAAAAAATTTCTCCAATGGATGCGTCAATGCATCCTCATTGACACATCCCCATTGATACAATAGAAAAATAATATAAATATGCACAACACTTTGCCATTTTTCACCATGTGCTTCCAAGTGAGTAAGGAGTTTTTGCATTTTTTTGAGCCTAAGAATCTTCCAAGAGCTCTAACTTCCAAGCCGCTTATCTAATTCACCTCGTTCTTCAATCCACTAGCTACTAAAGGTAAGATTTACATTGTGGGGACTACAAACCTTTAGTTTATGATAGAAAATTTTTTGAAATTTTTCTAACTTCCTAAGGGATACCCTTGAAAATAACATTGAAATACTCATCCTAGATAGGGTTAAACCTCACAAACAAACTTTGGTAGTTGATTAATAAAATAATAAGCTTACCATGATGACAAACAAACCTAAATGTAACCTGATCTAATGAGAAAGGTATAAAAAAACTAAGGGTTATAAACTAAAACACTTATTTAAGGTTATGTTTGTGACTACAGATGGCACCAAAGAAGGGAGCACTAGTAAGAGGACCTTCCATGCCAAGGGAAAATCAACCAAGAGGAGAAAGGGGCTAGCAACAATCACAAAAGTCCCAAGAACAAGAGGTCGAAGCAACACACACAACGATTACATCTTTGAGAGGAGCCCAAAGTGGAATCTATTTAATATATTTTGACTACTAAAACCAGCCAATCTAGGTAGGATGAGGCTACAAGACCAAGAACTAAGCTTGAAGTCACATTAACAGAGGCCTACCTAAAAAAGATTCGAACTAAGAAGGTTCAAAGTTTGGTTCTCTAAGAATTGGCACTGGAGGAAGTCTACAATCAACTACAAGGTCTCCAATATGGTCCATTCTCTCCTTCAATGGAGAATGGTACATGGGGATACCTACTTGTTATGGAATAAGCGACAAGGAAACACATCTATCAAAATCACAGATATCATAGTCTCTTGCTTGGTTAAGGCCATTGTGGAGGTCCTCAGTTTGCTTGACACCTAGGAGACATTGGTAGAAATCTTGACCCAGGTTGATCAAGAGGTTAAGAAAGAGTGGGTCCAACACTATTATGGGATGGACTATAAGGAGTACAGTGCACTTACAAAGGTGAAATGTGTTTACTTCAAAATCATGGCCTATCACCTGAATCCTATGGTAAGGCCAAGTAAGATCATAGCCTTCTTCACCCATGCATATGCTGCTCTAAGCATCAAGTTCTCTATCAACCTTCCATAGCTTATCTATTTGGAGATAGAGAAGGGATTCAAAAAAATAAAAAAGGAAGGAAGACACTCCCCTTTCCATGCCTCATCAAAAAACTTTATAAAAGAGAAGGCATAATGTGTTATGCCAATGATGCAATCTGTTATGCTTTTGCTACGTCCTAGCAAGAGATGACGGAGGATAAGGTAACAACAAAGCTACAGAAAGAGGAGAGGCCACCACCACCACCACCTATAGGAGAAACCACACCAAAGATGCTTGTAGCTATAGAATGGCTCCAAAAACTCTGTGAGTAGTAGTTGTAGTAACAATAAGATTTAGTAGGTGGTGGGGAACCATTGGTTTACCATCCAACATTTAGCCATCTCAATGAGGTCACAAGGACCATCAATTGACTAGAGGAAACTGCCCCACTATTTTTAGCACAAAGACATCAGGCACCTACAAGAATAAATCTTAGCACTCAAAAAGTTACGATATCCATCCCAAGACAAGAATTCCTTGAAATCTTTGGAAATGCCACAACTTTCTTAGTGTGCCTAGAGAAAGGCGAAGGGGCAACCATTTTGGTAATGTAGCACTAAGGATAGGAGACAATGGCAGAGATGGTGGTCAATAGGGTAGCAAAGGCTCTAAATGCTCCTATGGCATCCATGCTAGACATTGCCACGATGGTACATATTTAGACATCTGCATAGGAAGAAGTGATCAGTTGAGCGTAGCCCAATATGAAGAACTGTTGGAAAGATTGGTTGGATCCAATCAACTACTTTCAAAGATCTTCAATCTTCCAAATGAAATAACAATAATCCAATCAAAGCTACTAGAGACAAAGGGCAAACTTCTCATCACTAATTCCCAACTACAAGAAACCACCATTGAGAACCAATGGTTGGCTACCAAAGTTGTAGAGTTGTGGGCCCATCTCTTTGACCTCATCATTCTCAACCTAGAGCTTACAAGAAATGAAGCTTTCTAACAGCTTCAACACAGAATAAGGAATGTTAAGAATGTAGAGGAGGCGGTGGTCTTTGATGCATCCTTGTCAAAAACCATGGCCTTTAACATTGACAAGGACTTATCACAAGTCCGTAAAGAAAAGTTGGTTCTCATCAAGGATATCCATCATCTGCACAATGTCAAACAATAAAGGGATCAAATGGTCAAATTTGTTTGATAGTAGCAAGAGCAGCTAGCCAAGTCAAACCTTGATTTAAGAAGGTTGTCAGTACAAAATAGAAATCTCTTAATGGAGAAAGTCCAATCACTTCGTCAAAAAATGACCACCAGAGTAGCCACCTAGAAAAATGAAGCCTTGAAATTTAAACAAGTTAAGAATCATTACAGAGACCAAATCAAGCTTTTTAAAGAGGAAAATGAAAAAGAAATTTAGTTAGGCAAAACAAAGATGAATGAGGCCCTCTAGCAACTCCAACAACAAGACAATATGTGGTAGCTAATCTTTGATGGCCTAAATGCATATAAAAAAGTCAAAATCCACATGAAGAAGTTGCAGATTGAGGAGATGATAGAATACATGGACCTTGCCAGTCCCTGCTATGGAAACCTTGCTATGTTGATAACAAGAAGGCCAAAAACTAAGTTGGAAAAGTAGGTGACCAGTTCCTACCTCTTATATGAGGTAGAATTCAAGCATCACAAGGAAAACAAGTAACAGTTGAAGATAGCCAATGTAAAGCTTGAAGTTCTCAAGAGCATATTCACCATCTAACAATTTGTTGCTAAGAACTTAGCCAAAAGGATGAATGACTACCATGAGCTACAAAACCTTGTAAAGACATTCAACATTGAACATAAATAGTTTGTAGCATGATCTATTAATGTCAAAGAGTTGTTCCCTACGATGTTGTGCCCTAGGATATACCTGTACTAGCCCACATTGGTGAAGCCACATGGACTTCCTATGGTCCATGTGGCAAGGAAGATAAGATGAAAGAATTATTGAATGCTTTTAAGCTTCTACCAAAAGTAACAATAGTAGCAAGATAGCCTTAGCCACCTCCACCATCACAAGTGATATAACCTAGCAAAGGATCTTCAGCGTCACAGGAGCCTCCACCTCCAAGCACTGTTTGAGAATTCACCTTGTCTTTGACAACTCAAGAGGGCCTACTAGAATTTTTTAAAAGTGTCCAATTTTATTATCAATGGACACCAATTTTGTAATTCTGTATAATCTTATGCTTAGAGTTAGTTAGTTAGTCTATTTGTTTGTTTTTAAGTTTATAAATTCTATACTTCCCAAAATTTTGTAAACAAACTTAATTCTTCTTTTGTTCACTCAAGGATAAGTTCTTAGTCAAGCATGGGGGTATGATGAAGTGTCATATATAAGCTACATTAATGGACATGCATCAATGCAGCCTTGCCGCTGCATGATCGATGCAGATGCATCGACACTAATGCAATTGAAGCCTATATAAATGTGCATACCAACCCCATTTATGGCACATTAAGTCCATAGTATAGCGAAGCTCTTACGATTTGATTTTCCTAGAGTTAGAATATTTTCCTTTGAGTGTTCGCAGTATGAATCAAAGAGATTGTACATATCTTTATTCAAGCATCATATACCTGAACACCTTGATGTGAACAATAATAAAGATGAGATTTTTAACATTCGATATAACACTTAGATAGTTTAATCGTTCTTATTAATACTTCATTTTTAATGCCCTTTACATTTCTTGTCTTAAGTAATTAATGCATTTAACCATAAAAACATAAGTATGACCACTTCAAGCATATTGTATAATGCTTGGCAATCCTAGTAGTGGCCATGTGGTATATCAAGTAATCATCACTTGGTAACCTAGTAATGTTAATACTAGTTCAAGATGTGTACAGTAAGTGGGAATGACTACTTATGTTAGGATAGTTAGTCACTAGAATAGATGAGTAGTTAAATAATTCATAGTTAAATCTTTATTTATTCACTTTGCACTTAGGACAAAAATATATAAAAATACCAATAAAAATAAACTTCATAAGTCTTAACTCACATTTAACCATACACATAGATGACACAAAATGTGAGTTAGGAAGACAATGATCACATGATCCCTTGGTTCACAATTTCTAACTATGAGTAGACTTAGGAACTAAGTCTACAGAATTTAATTTGATTACTTGTACACTCTTGTGATTTGTATAGTTGGGCATAGGGTATACTCATTGGTCATCATTTTTTGGTGTTAGCTTTTTATTCCCATCTCCTTCAAATGAAAAGCATTATACTTGGTGTAATTATCAATAAGAAAATTATAGAACTTATTTTTAACTTGATAAATTTTATATCTCTAATTTTTTCTTTTGGAAGCCTGTAAGAAAAGTTGAAGTGCATATAGATGCTACTTTGTAAGATCATTTTCCTATTAGCATTTTTCTATCTATAATTAATTGTTCTTTCTTTCAAAAGCATGAGATTTTTCATATAAATGCTAATGTGTTCATATAACCTAGTCGAAAAAATATTTTGAAGTGTTTATGGAATGCAGTAAAAAAGGCTACTAGTGATATTGGTTGAATTGGCTAGTGACAGCAAACTACTTGTATAGTTAGGTATTATGGTACATGGTTTGGAAAGCAATACGCTAAGTGTAAGTGTTAAGTTAAGAAGATATTACAAAATTTGTAAAGCAAATGCAAATTCTTTTAAATTAAAATCCCTTTGATTTTGAAACTCAAAAATCCTTAGGAGGTAAAGCTTGTTATGCTAAACAATGTTGGGATGTTTTTGAAGCTAAAAGTGCTCTCACTAAAAGTCACATGTGTTAGGTAAAAATTGAAGATGAACCTTATAAGATATTTTTTAAATTTATAAAAGGAAAGCGTCAAGTTCCTAAACTAAAATCATTTGATATAAATTGTTAACAAGTGGTATCAAATGCTCTACCCACATGAAGACAAATGTACACAAAGTTAAAGTATTTTTATTTATTTTCATTTAAGAGATGGATGTAAACTGTTTTGACCCGAACTCACATTTATTTTGCATAAATTTCTTTATTTTCACTATGATGAATGACTTCTCAAGTTTTCTAAGTATGGCCCTAATGATTTCTTGTAAATTGTAAGGCCATACATGAATGAAATGACATATTTTGATGGCAATAAAGTTGACATTCAATTTTTGTTGCAATTTCATGATTTTTCATATTCCTTTATTCTATCATTTACACATCTATCACTAGTATCAACTTCCTTTCTTAATTATCAATTCATTGTTATCAGTCATTAGTGCAACCAGATTATCAAGCAACCATCATATTAAATGCATTATTGAGATTTCTATAACTCATTTTCTCATAATCTAAAATTTTAGACATTCTAAAATTATCAAACCTATAAGATCAATAGTCAAAACTACATAAGTCAATAATTCAAGAATAAGTTTTATACATAAATGATTCCATCATTAAAGATAGTGAATCTATTAACAATTCTTTAGCAAATCATTTTTCTTCTATGTTTTCTTTTGAAAGTTTTAGTAGCAAGTCCTTCTAGGCCTATAATATGCATATTCCTTATCTTATAACAAAAGTGCCTTGAAGTATTCTTAAAGGCAAAATTACAGTAGAAGAAATCAAAGTAGTGGCTTTTATTTTAGGATATGCTAAAACTCTAGGTTTTAAGGGTTTTCCTATTAAATTTTTTAAGAAGCATTAGGACATCATTGGAGATGATCTCTTTCATGTTTTCTAAGAAGCCATTACAAAAGTTTCTCTTGGTAAAAATATTAATATAAGTATCATTCATCTTCTTTCTAAGAATGGAGATCTTTTACATATTGATAATATGAGGCCTATTACCCTTCTTAACAATACTTATAAAATTTTAGCTAAATGCATGACTTATCGAATTCATAAGGTTATTGAAGATATCATTAGACCTAACCAGGCTAGTTTTGTTAAAGGTATACACATCTTAAATAATGTTATTATAGCTTGGGATGGAATGCAATGGGCTTCTAATACCAAGCAAAACATTTTTTTATTAAGTTAGATTATGTCAAAGTTTATGACAAGATTTAATGGAGTTTCGTTATTTTTTGTCTCTATAAATTAGGATTTGATGATTATTTTATTTATTGTGTTATTATCCTAATCATTGATGCTAATGCTCAAGTTGCTACTATTTGGCATTAAGTTTCTCATTTTCTCTTCACTTGTTAGTTTGTTAAGGTTATCCTCTAGCTCCCTATCTTTTTATTATTGTTGCAAACCTTCTTTTACATAATCTACATTATGATCTACATAGGAATTTCATTAAGAAAATTTCAATTGATGATATGCAATTACTTAACATAGATCTTTGTCATATGCCAATACTCTTTTAGCTAGAGTGGAGGATTAGTGTATGTTATCTAACTCTTAGATCAATTGACAAAAAATTGTTGTTCATTATAATGGTAATATTGATGAGTAACTCTCAAGCCTTGGAAATTCTTGAAAAAAGATTTTTTCTTCAAAATTTTAGGAATACTTTTTTTCTTTTGAGCCTAATCTTACTATTTTGTGAATTATGTAGTTGATAAAATTAAAAATAAGCTTAATAAATTGAAAGAAAGAAAGCTCACTCTTGCTAGCAAACTTTTAGTTATTAAGAAAAATGCTTTAATGAACTCATGTTTACTACTCTAGCTATTGGGCCCCTTCTAAAACTTCTTATGATAAAATTGATCATGTTATTCATTGATTTTTTTAAGTCTACCAAACAACATAGAAAAGATTTTTCTAAAGTTCCTTAGAATATTTACACTTGAAGCAAGAAAGATGAAGGACTTGGCCTTATTAATTATTATAACTAGGGTATTTTTCTTACTACAAAGTGGATTGCAAAGTGCATTAATAGAGATGATGTTTGGATGCTTCTTGTGAGAAACAAACTTATGCAAGGAAAATCCAAGAATGATAACAATTGGTCTTCTAATAAGTTTCTTCACTATCTTTTTGTCCTCAAGCCATTTCTATTTCTAGTTCTTCAATTCTTAAACAAATTTGGAAGACATGGTGCAAACTGAGTAAATCTTGGAATTACAATCATATTACAATTTCAGAAGATATTATTAAGCAAATTAGCCTATGGTTTCTTTCTCTTAATGAAGGAGCTTGGGCTATTAATGCATCTAGATTGTGTGCCACTTAGAGTAGATATGGTATCACTGTAGTTTCTTATATATGTATGCATGATAGATGAATTACTTTGAATGAAGCTTCGAGCTTATATGGTTTAAATAAAAAGAAGAAAAAGAACTTTGAAAAATTAATTTCTAATTTTGAGAATTTATTTAAAGTTGACAACAATTTGCATTAGGCTTTTCCAAGTTTTTTTTGGAAGAATGACAGATATATTTTTCCTTTTAATTTGAAAGTTACTTATGAGATTGTTATTATAAAGAATGATTTTATTCTTAACAAATTCAACAAGGCATGGAAAATGCAATGATCATCATACTTTTAGATAAGGAAAATGAAAGCTACTTGGATAGCTCGTACAATTCCTAAAGTTCATATTTTTTTATGATATCTTATTTATCAAGGTTTTTCTACCAACACTCATCTTAAGTATATGAGAAATATTTCTCCTTAATGTCCTCTTAGTAAAGGTGAAGGCTCATTTTCTCATGTTTTTCTTGTGTCCCATTATTTAGCATGCTTCGAAATAGTCATTTTTGATAATCAACTTGCTTTGTCAATTTCTTTTCTTTGCATCTAGAAGTATCTTTGATCACCTGTTCTCTACTCTATTTGGAAGCTTGGATATGTAGTTATTTTCTANTATTGCCGTACACAACTTGGGTTCAGGTTACAAGCTGCTCGAATAAAGAGCCGTTCACTCTAGGACTCCTACTGCGGGCACATGGGAAAAATTCTAACTCTGGAGTGATCAATCTGCCAGAGCTTCGCTACTTCTAGCCAGGATTTGGAAATGAAGGAAGTGCCGCCTCTTATTTAGATATGGCAGCGGGATGCGATATCGCGTACGTGATATCGCAGGGGAATACGCGATATCGCGGCCCAGTGCATGTCGCGTCTCATCAACAGATATATTTTTCCTTTTAATTTGAAAGTTACTTATGAGATTGTTATTATAAAGAATGATTTTATTCTTAACAAATTCAGCAAGGCATGGAAAATGCAATGATCATCATACTTTTAGATAAGGAAAATGAAAGCTACTTGGATAGCTCGTACAATTCCTAAAGTTCATATTTTTTTATGATATCTTATTTATCAAGGTTTTTCTATCAACACTCATCTTAAGTATATGAGAAATATTTCTCCTTAATGTCCTCTTAGTAAAGGTGAAGGCTCATTTTCTCATGTTTTTCTTGTGTCCCATTATTTAGCATGCTTTGAAATAGTCATTTTTGATAATCAACTTGCTTTGTCAACTTCTTTTCTTTGCATCTAGAAGTATCTTTGATCGCCTGTTCTCTACTCTATTTGGAAGCTTGGATATGTAGTTATTTTCTAGCAGTAAGAGTATAACTATAAAGTATCTCCAAGTGTCAAATACCATATTCTTAAGGATGTCACTTTTCAACTACAACATTAAGCAAAAAGGCTTCCACTGAAAGTTGAACAATTAATCTATTTTCTACAATATTAATTTTTTTTCTTTTGGAGGGATAAGGATGGGAAGCTTTTAGCTTTTTTGCCTATTTGTTCTTTGTTTCTGATTGATGTATTCTTTTTTCTTTAGAGAGAGTTTTCTCCTTCTCTTTACAAAAAATCCCTTAGTAAGAAGTGAAAACCCATAAGGGTGGTAAGACTCTTGATTTGAAAGCTCTAAGTTGTTAATTCTGAATTATAAAGTTTTAATTGGACTATATAAACAATGCTGAGCTATGAAGTTCTAATTACCTATATTACAATTATTTTGGGTTCCAACACCCTATAAAGTTGTAAGTTAAGTATATGCTTTAAAGGTAAATATTGTTAATAAAGTTTGGATTCCATGGAATGTAAAAAGCTTTATTGTATTTTATTATATTTTTTCTTTGACTGCAACAAAGAATTCTGCTAGTAGAACAAACCAAAGATACATGGAAAATTTTTTTACAATGTTAAATCTTCTTTATTGTTATTTTATTATTTTTATTTTTAATTGGTACTGGTTGCTCAGACGGAGCAATAAATGCCGTTCATGTCTATCGGACAAACCTCCGTGTAATAAAAACGTGTCCTGGGTGGGCTGTTGCGTAATATGTTAGGATGTGCTTAAGTGAAGCCGATACAACAACGTTGTCTATCTGTTTGGAATAATAGAAGAAGAGAAGAGGCGAATTCATGATGTCTTAAGGCACGCTTTTTCTCGCTGTCTTCAATCGCATCCAGAACCTTCAAATAGAAACAGTAGCGGCAACAACATCTCGCAGGCGATTTGATCAAAGCCCAGGATTGGACTTTCCTCATAAGCATCGTCGTCAGTTGTTTTCACTTTAGAACGGATATCCTGTATGCAAAAGGCGGCTTTCAATCTCTGTAATTTGGCACAAAATAGGACAGATTTTGTGACAAGGTAGAGAGGTTGTTCTTTGTGGGATTGAAAGTGTGAAAATACGCATCACACACACAGAATTCTGGAGGCCTTTCAGAAGGATCCAAAATGCATGTTCTAAACAAGATCCGACAGCTAGATGCATACCCTAAGATCAATGAGGATTTCTACAGCAGAACTCTCTCAGGAGGAATCATCACTCTCGTTACCTCCATATTTATCGTTCTTCTTTTCGTCTCCGAGTTGTGTACGTGAAATCTACCACTGTCGTTGTTTTTTCGTCCTCAAGTTTTTGGCTTTTGTTTTTGAAAGTTGTCTTGTCTGTTGTTTCGAACATTTTAGTTTTGAATGTTGGGTTTGGTTGCTTGCGAGGTTGTTCCGATTGTTTTTTGGGCTGTTAATGGCAGAATTGCGTAGGTTACATGTATTTGGTTATTCGATATATGTTATGTATTTCTTCATTTCGAAAGCTTGGTTAGACAAGTATTGAAGCACACGAGGAAACGGTAACCGTGTCTATTGCAGTTTTACCATTTGCATATATTTGCTGGGCCATATCTATGCTTATCGTTTGAACGAACGAACATCTTGCTTATGGATGTGTATATCTTGTATCACGGGAATGAGCTGGGAATCTGTTTGTCGTATTATCGAACATCGGAGCAGGCAAAAGGTTTCATTATAACATGATAATTCTTTTGCTTGTCTTTTGAATCTCGGTTGCAAATTATGGATTTTCTATGTAACTGATTTAATCCGTATCAATTTCATTATTGTTTTGCATATACCTTGTAATAGCTATTGCTATCCCCGCAAACGGAAATTTCTATACAGTTTTGAGTGTACGTTATTTCATTTTTGTTGTTGTTGTTATGCATATGATCTACTTGGAACACGGTTGTGTTCTACAAGTTTGAAGGTAACTGGTGCCAAAATTAAATTATGGGGTATTGTACTGAAGTAAGTGAAGCATAGCTACAACCCAAGATTTGTAGAAGTTTATAACTCAGTGCTACATAGTAGAATCGAACATGCATTGAACATGTTACCTCATTGTTTCAAAAATTAAAGTATGGAAATAAAAACCTGGCTTTTATATTATACAACACCATTTAAGTATGTAGTTGGTTATCCTTCTATTGCACCCATTGTTATAGCCTCTAGAAATAAAAATATTTTCATCTGGTTAGATTTGTGACCAATACTGGCTTTGTCAGTGTTGTAATTCAAACAAATATTATATACTACCAAACATTGAAACTGAACCTGGGTTTTATGAAGCACTAATTAAACAACTGAAGCACATTTAAGTTTTAAGAAGATTCTTATATAACTATTTTGTATTTTTGACTATTTTTTAATAGTTAAAAGGCTCTTCAATATTCATTTTGCAAATACAGTTTATATTTTTTTGTGGCATTCCTTTTATTCAGCATTGCATGTTGCTGAATAAAGTATTTACATCTGGTTAGATTTGTGACCAATACCGTCTTTGCCAGTGCTGTAATTCAAATGAAATATCTATACTACCAAACATTGAAACTGAACGTGGGTTTTATGAAGCACTAATTAAACAATTGAAGCACATTTAAGTTTTAAATAGATTCTTATGTAGTTATTTTGTATTTTTGACTATTTATTTTTTAAATAATTTTTTTGGGGAAAAAGTCGGGTTATATTAATGAGAAAGCCAGTTTACAAAAAGTTTATACATTTTTAAAACTGAGGGGAGGCCTCTTCCCTCAACCCCCAATAGGTTCCCAATATGTCAAAATACGTCAAACTACCGGGGGGTGCAGTCCTCCCCCCCTTGTACCCCCAAATACAAAATTGAGCTGGCCCTTCACCCCCTGGGCTCACCAAAAGACAAGGAACAAAAAGCCAAAAACCAGCAGACCCCAAAAACGCTAGTCCTTATATAAATGAAAAGGTAGCTGCATGCAGCGGCTAATATTCCGCTCCTGGCCATGGATGGTGTCCAGAACAGCCCTATACCATTCTGTGTCGTCAAATGCCGCGGCTTGCTGGAAATCCTTGAATGCTGCCTCTTTCCTCATGCATTCCTATGCATCCCCTTTACTGTCTGGATGCAGCTCCTTCCCCCTCCTCCTAATATTGAAGAGCCTTTTTAATAGTTAAAAGTCTCTTCAATATTCATTTTGCAAATACAGTTTATATTTTTTTTGTGGCGTTTCTTTTAGTCAGCATTGTGTGTTGCTGAATATAATATTTACATCTGGTTAGATTTGTGACCAATACCGTCTTTGTCAGTGCTGTAATTCAAATGAAATATATATACTACCAAACATTGAAACTGAACCTGGATTTTATGAAGCACTAATTAAACAACTGAAACACATTTGAGTTTTAATTAGATTCTTATGTAACTAATTTGTATTTTTGACTATTTATTTTTTTAATAGTTAAAAGGCTCTTCAATATTCATTTTGCAAATACAGTTTATATTTTTTTTGGTGGTGTTCCTTTTATTCAGCATTGTGTGTTGCTTTTTGTTATTGCTGATCTTTATATCTAATGAATTTCTTTTGCATCTGGCTGCATTACTTGCATTACTTGCACTATTAATATTGTTAAAGACTATTAATACAATCACTTAGGTTTTTTAACATATCTTTTCACAATTTATTTGCTGCAGCATTATTTCTCAAGCCTGTAACTGAAAGTGAGCTTATAGTTGATACATCAAGGGGAGAAACCCTTAAAATTAATGTAAGATACTAAAGTCTATCTTATTTGTTACTAAAGCACTATGACAGTCTTTAGGGTGATATATCTTTCTTCTTATGTAATTTCATGCACTGAGATCATGGGAAACTGTTTAAATGTCTTTTACTCTCAATTCCTTTTGATAATTTTTTTGCGAAATGGTCAGGCATTGCACTATAAAAGCAGTCCGGGAAATTACATGGGGATAATTTCTAATGATCAAATATAGCTAAATTATTGATATCATGAAAATTTCCTTCTGCCATATAATTTGTATGATTAGCATAAACAGTTGGGAATTGTAAAAGGAGGATGTTGTTTGTTTGTTTGTTTGTTTTTTTTTTCTTTTTTTTTATTGAAAATTGTTGACTTTAGTTTTGAAACAAAGCTGGAAACATGTTTTAAACATGAATGTTGGAAAGAGCTCTTTAGCAAAATTTCAAAATACCAATTTGAGTAAAAACAGTAGATAGGTGGGAGTAAGTCCTGCATACATTGTAATCAATCCAAGCAAAACATATCAAGAAAATGCCAAAGGATGCAAGCCCCTGTTTTTTCAGCTTTATCTTCTGGACTTCACATCAGATTCCTTCAGTACTGTAGGTGGAAGAATCACTTTTGTCATCATCTGAATGATGGGGAATCTGAGGAGCTGCGTATGATTACACATTATACACATCACTGCTGTGGCAGGTGTTGACTGTGTATTTCGTGATGCCAAACTTGTTAAATGAATACTTGTATTGAAATACAAAAGGAGGTTTGCACAAAACAATTTTCTAGCAAACTGCTGTTGGAACATAATTGATTCCATTATGTTTGATGTAATGCATAGACTAACAACTTTGTAATTGGTCTAGAGGTGAGGCAACTCAGGTATGCATTGCAACAAATGAGCTTTTGCAAATATCAGAGGAAAAATAATAGGGAATATGTAGACTGAAACATATATGAAATTCTATGCAGGCACAATCTCCAGGTAACTTTAAATGATAGAGATTGCAAGATAATGATTTCAATGCCCATTATAGTTCTTTTCTTGCACACAAGACCACTTACAAGATTTCTTGACCCTTCCAATACTGCCCTTAGATGCCGAATTGGATTTGGCAACTAGAATCTATGCGGCAAAATCACCAAGATCATTTACAGGAGCTGGTTTGAGGAAGAAAGAGATAGAACTTTGTTTTATTAAGCAATTGAATTAAAATTTGCCTCCAACAACCTACTATATAAATTGTTGGCAAGATCTTCATTCATGTTAACTATCAATAAAATTAGAATTCATTTGACTGGAAAATTAACAAATTTAACTAGTATGGCTCTAGTGCAAGCTAGAGCTAGAGTGGGCAACACGTTTCTCCTTGAACTGGCCTAGTGAGAATGTTGGCCACTTGTTCATGAGTGGAACATTATTCATATTCAAGTTCAACGACCTTTTCTTGTACAAAGAAAATTACTTGATTGTCACAAAGTTCAAATCCAATTTCTTCCATGTATCTATAGATGATTTGTTTCACCAGGCATGGGGTGCCTACTTAAGCTGTATAAGGACTTGTGTTTTTTGTTAACCTTTTGGTCTTTCTTACTTAAAGTGACCATCAATTTTAAGTTCACTACCTCCATTTAAATAGTGACTTTAAGGACAGTACTTATCCCAAAATCTTCTAAAAGATGTTTGATACATTTTAAGTGGGCCTGTTGCCTTTATTTGGTTTCAAATTCTCTGCTCTAGGATAGCACATTGTGAGAGGACAACGTTTTAAAAAGTTTAGGCCAGGTCATTCTTTAATTGCTGTATTTATGTCTGACCATTTCCAAAAAATCAACATATCATCAACAAACACTCTGGCATGGTGCGATTAGTTTCCACTCTTTTAATTTGGTGGCGTCTACGTCCTAATTGTTACAATGTTTGAATCCAGTGCCTTCCTAAGTGTTATAAAGTTAAATTTAGTTTCTTGCATTCACATTGATAGTTTGGTTTACTAGACACAATATGCTTTCTCAATACCATATAAAGAATTCTGTGATTTGCAAACTGCTTTCTTTTTTCCATATACTTAAACAAATTTTGGTTACAACATGATTATTTCTATCTTTAGATTTTCAATTAGGTATCTGGTTTCTTGCATTCATCTTGATAGTTTGGTGTACTAGACACAATGTGCTTGCTTAACGCCATATGAGGATTCCTGTAATTTGCAAGCCTTTTGCTTTTTTTTCCATGAGCTTCAAAAACTTATAGTCACAGCATGACTATTGCTTCCTCCAGGTCTCCAATTAAGAATATTTATTTAACTCAGGATGACATAACAATGGTCTACTCTTTTTCATTGTACAATTCAACAGCAATGAGTTCAATCTTACTCAGGACCATTGAGACCCTCTTGGGTCTATCAAACAGAGCAGTCGCAGAATTCCTTTTATAATTTTTTTTTATCCATAACTCAGCATTGTCCATTGGAATTGAACCTGTGACCTTGGGTTTCCATGTCAAGGCTCTTACAACTAACCTCATACATCATTTATAGTGTTACCTGCCTTGAATTTTGTGTGAAACACTGACATGTTGGGTGATGCCTTTTGACTAAAGGAAAATCCACAATGTTCCATGTACTATTAAGGTTTATATTCCATTTTCATAGCTCTAGGCCACTAGGTTAATTAATTGGATTTCCATAAAATTACCGAGCTAAGAATGATTTTATGGGAAAACTAACATGTCTAACAAACACATGTCCAACTAATGCATGGCATGCATAATTTGTATTTAATTAATGGTCTTCATGGTTTATATGTTTGTGACCGGAGATTTAAAAAGAAGATATCTAGGAGCTTGGAATCAATGTTAATTTGGCTCTTAAAATAGGTAAATGATGGAAATTAATTTGTACACCTAATCCCATTTACTTGGAATAAGTCTAAGATGATGATGATAATCCAGGATTTAAAAACAAATGATTAGAAGGTTTACATGTTTCCCCAAGCATGTCCAAACTGGTTTTTAAGTCTTTTATATCCAATGAAAAGATTGCATTGTTCTCTTTTAGGATGAAATGCATAAAAATGCTGAGGCTAAAAACCTGCATGATCCTGTGATTGATTAACCCAAGTGGCTCACCCCCAAAATTAGTAGACCACTTGAAAACATGGCAAAATTTGCATGGGCTAGGTGCTTAACTGTGGGTGTTACTTATCCCTGAACAAGGTGACATTAACGACAAAATTAGATTTGTCTTCATGTATTGTGAGGAAAATGAAAATGGCTTCGAATTACCAGATACCCTTGTAAATTTATAGTGGACTGCTGAAGTTAGTCTCCTTGGAAGAATGTATATCGATTAAAAAGATCATCTTTTAAAGTTTGAAGATGAAACATAGCATTAATAGAAATAAAGTTTTTTTAAAATGTACAGACAGGTAAAATTTTTAACATAAATATGAAAACATCTGTTAAGTCTGCATAATAATAATAATAATAAATTTTTTTCCTAAATTTTAAGATATATTGTTTCTTTTCTTAAATTGTGCGTAACTCATCTTTTACTGAAATGCTATTGCCATTTATATGCAGTTCGATGTAACTTTTCCAGCACTTGCTTGCTCTATTTTGAGTCTTGATGCCATGGACATTAGTGGGGAGCAACACCTTGATGTGGTAGGTGATCAGTGATGTTTGTTATCTGATGTACAAACTGGTTGCTTTTATTCTGTTTTTGAAATGTGTAGCATAATCTTGTGGTTCTTTCCTGCATCTATATTCATAGTATTGTATAGTGGACACCTGAATTTTGAGAAAATAATCCTAGAGAAGGCGTATTAGAACAGGATAGCTGTATTTGGTTTACAGAACTAAAACTACCTTAAGGTCTGGTGGAACTGCAATCAAGGCCTTTATCCATCGATTCGATGCATTTGCTGCCAGCTCCAAGATCTACTAACTCTATCTCTTAACTTTTAAAAGGGTCTTCCCCTGAGCATAAACAAACCTTGTAGTCAAGCATAAAAAATAAAGATAAGAGTCCATTCCTTTTTTTTGAAGTAGCATCTTAATAGATGATTCGGCTTAGTGCTGGTGCAAGGGTCTGAGTTCTGCACTGCTGAGGGCTAATTTGCAAGCCTTACCATTGAGCTATCAGCTTGTGCACCTCATGTGAATGAATTATTGCAATGTTGTCTGCTTTGGTTCATGTAATTGTCCAGAAGAGGATTTTAACATGTTAATCTTTTAACATTTACTGATATGATTGCGTTGTCTGAACACAATGTTTATTTAGTTATGACCTAGTGTAAAATAGGAATTTCAAAAGTGGTTCATGTTACCTGAGTGCATCTTTCTTAAGTGGTATAGTAAAGGTTACTTGCCTGGTATTATTATTATTATTATCATTGCGTTTGCATGCTTATATGATTTCAGTTGTAATTTTGCAGTTCAAGGTAGTTTAAACATGTTATTAGTATGGAAACAAACTGGACAATGTGTTGACCTAATTCATCATTCATCTCTATCTGATTTTGTGTGATCTATGAGAATCTTTCCTGTGTTTGTTGTGAGGAGAATGTAGCCATGATTCGGGATATGATTTTCTGGTTGGTTGTGAAGGTTTTTTCTTATCAATTAAATAAACATTGGTTATGTTGGATTTGGATTTCAGTTCATTTCTTTTAGAGTTACCAGATTTGATTACTCTGGAAATAAGTTTCATATATATATGTATGTATGTTCTAATCCTCTGAAAGAAGGAAACTCTCCTTGCATCAACTTTGTGTGGGTTTGAAGTTTAGAGTCAGAAATAGAAATATGTTGAAGCATTCAGCATTCCAATCCAAAATTGCCTAAATTGGACATAAAGCATTGAAAGTTTATGTTAAGAGTTGTCTGGAATTCCAAAATGTGGTTAATCACCACAACTACCTGAATCATGTTGATTTAATATTGCTGAAAATTGAAGCATTATCAGTAAAAGATGAAAGGCTTAAATCTTCAATTCAAAAATATACCTTTGTGTATAGAACTGGATATAACTAACAAAGAAGTATTATATAAATGATTTTTAGAATATTCTTTTTGGAGATCTTGTTCTACCCCTAAGGATAGGATCATTTTAGTGACTTCATAATCATTCACTATTTTTCATAGACAGTTACAATTATCTGATACATCAAACAATTGACCTATTGTTTGTTAGTTAAATCATATGAATTACAGTTTACAAATTTTACAACAGTATTTAACATGCTAACAGTTTTGAGGTTTGCTTCAATGTTGGTAATTCTTGACTAATGTTGGAAATGTGAGCACCGATTTACTTAATGCTAGATTCAGTTGCATGACAGTGTGTGCAGTGTCCTGACTTGACCCTCTGTTTCATCTTTTCCTCAATGTCTATCTTTTGAATGTCACTTTCTTCCAAATTATAGGAAATTTTGCAATCGTAAGGAATGATAGCAACTTCAAACTGTTACCATACTTTACTGCCCCTAAAGACAATTTTATTGTTGTCAACAAATTGTCCAAAACATTCACTATTGCCAGTTGTATCGATGCTTGAGAAAACCTGGGTCTCTTCATAAACAATGAATAGTGGTCTTCTCACTCCTAGGATTTGGAAACTCTTGTCATAAACCGTACTGTTTGTTTCATGCCATATTTTCTACACAAGTAAGCATGCAAGTCTTATAATAAATTTATAGGAATTACCTTACCAGTGCTACGTATGGCAAGTTCCTGCAAAAGAGTTAGAAAAATTCATTGAAAATCAAATGCAGATAGAATGGATGATATGGTACGGGTATATCCATTAGAAAAGTTAATATTGATACAGTATCATGTGAAATCACATAAAGTGAAGCATGGATGTAGAGATAGCTGAACAATAAATGACATGACTTGCTTTGTTTCATAGGAGAGGCTGCTTCAGGGTAGTATTGCTTCACGTGATGGTTTGCAAGTGAAGTTCAGTTGAACAATTGATTGAGTTACGTTGGGGATGAAGGTGAGCTATAAATGTTGGTATTTGGGATGATCAAGACCCAGGGAATGTAGACTGCAGCATTGCCTTTCCAAACTAAGGAAGCAGAAATGTGCTTATAAATAATGCAGAAATGTGCAAAGGTGCAGGTAAAGTCGTAGTCATAGTCAGTGCAAGCAGAAGAAATCAGAATCTTGTGATGCTGCAACCAAGTAACTGCCAATTCTCTGAAGATGGTTATACACTAAGTATAATTGATTAGACATTTATGCTGCTAATTAAAGATGATGTATAGCCAAAATGCAGCAGTTTTGTATTTTAAATATCAAGGGAACAGTTCTAGTGTTGTATTTCTTTGGAAATCCTCCATTGGCTCTGAATTTCATGATTCTCATAAGGGGCAAGTAGAAATACCTAACACATGTCTTCATGGAACTTTTGTTTGTGACCAGAAGTTGTTATGCTCCTAACTATTGTTCGAACCTTGTTTTGTTGGTACCAGCTAAGTAGCGATAAATCAATCTTAGCTGAGCATGTGACAGATGCTTGGGAGAAAAAGAAGAAAACAGGTTTGGAGCTTTAGCAGATGGGACATCTTATTCATCTTGATGTTTTTATCCCATCAACTTGGGCTAACACATTTAGGCAATAGATATGATGATGATTTAATATGGTTGACTTTCTACCTAACACCCTAGTTTCTGAATGCATATTTTTACCATATCTCTAAGTGGCATGTGTCTTAGCATACTCCTTAGGAACAAACCTGTGACTTGCAGAAGTCATATGCTCTAAGTCAGCTATGCCTCACTAAAAGGGATGACATATTATTAAAATGAAAAAATGATACAAAAAGGGAAGTAAAAGATATCAAATTACATTCAGAAAGTATTAACAGAAATAAAGATCATTTTACAAAACCTCAGATTCACACAGCAAAAGGTACAATAGAGGAAATGTTTGGATAATATGATTTATTCTCTGTAATATTATTCTAAGGTTTGACTTGCTGACAGTCAATAATTTAGTTTTTGCAGCTAACTTTTACTGCTTGTTCATGCCTGTTTATATAAAGATTACTTTTTTGTGTTTGCATTCTAACAAAGACCAGTGTTTGCATTCTAACAGAGACCATATTATACCATGGACTCTCTATTGTCTTGCTTTTAAAAGTTGTTATTTTGATTGGTGAAGACATGTGAATATTGAGGTGCTAGTTTATTAATTTTTCTTATTTTAAAAACTTTATGGTTACTAATGCATTGAATTATTATCTTTTGTTTCTGGTCTCAAATGCAGAAACATAATATCTTTAAGAAAAGAATTGATCAGCATGGAAACATTATTGAAACAAGGACTGATGGAATTGGTGCACCAAAAGTAAGTTGTATTTTTCATGCCATATGATAATTTTTTTTGAAAAAAAAAAGCTCAATATTTATTGCCAAGAAGCCTATTGTTGATTAAGTTTGCTGCTTTCTAAAGTGTATCAGAAATTGATTTGGTTATGCCATGCAATCATGAATAATTTCAATTTTAATGCAAGAGAGATGCAGCAGTTAGTGATAAATGACTGTTATTGGTGTCTCGCAACCTTGCAAAGCTCGTATAGAAGCCTGTTTTTCTGTGTTCTGAAAATTAATGCTAGGGCGTGTAATTTAGTATTTATATGATGTATGTTCACGTGGTTGTCAGGCTGTCTAGATGGTTGTTTTAGTTATCAGAACATACACATGTTTTGTGTCAAATTTTAACAGTTTATTTTTTTCCTGTTGAAAAATTTAACTTTCAGTACCACTGGCCTATGTCTTGTCTCGTGTATCGGCACAGGATCTGTTGACTATGTTTTGTTTTTGCGTAAACATCCATGTAAATGCTGTTTTCACCAAAAGTTTTGATTATCACGTAGTTTAGATAAGCAGACATAATAAAAAAACGTTTGAGCAACATACATTTTGTATTATTTAATACATGAGATTTGTTTGTACATCTCAATCATTTTCTTTTTACTAGTATATTTTCTTTACATGATATACGATCATTGAATGAAGTGTTATATAAGATTTTCTTTTGACGTCTGTGTGTGTCAGGATTTATTTCTATTTCCTGTTTTAAATTTTGCAGATTGAAAATCCACTACAAAGGCATGGTGGAAGGTTGGAGGCTAATGAAACGTATTGTGGATCATGCTATGGTGCAGAAGTGGTTTGTTCTTTAGCATTATTCTTTTCTATGTGTATTTGAACATTTGAATCATTGATAAAATTACAATAATGGCACTTCTTTTTGAAATGTGGGATACACTTTTCTTTAAAAAAACTATAAATTCAATAAATCATAAACATCTTTAAGATATGTGTCCACAAAACGTGACATTTGCATTTATTTGGAAGTCGGTGGCAATGTTAATGCTATAGAAATACTTGTGCTTTAAAAACAACATATGCTAAAAAAAAAAAACTTATAGAAATCAAGTTGAAGATGGATAATGGATTATAGGTATTTTACAATATAATTTACTGTTAACAGGCAAAACTTGATAAATGAAACATTAAAAATTGATAGCCAAGGTTAAACAACTATTTATAAAATCTGAAATACTATAATTTTCTTATAAAACCTAGCAACTGATCATCATCTTTAGGCTCAATGCTTACCCCATCAAGGCAGGGTCTTGGGAGGGGTGGTGGACGGACGAAAGCCTAACCTCTTTCGAGTGGTTGTGCCCAGGCTTTAACCTAGCTGTTACGACTTGAGAAACAAGCACCTGACTAACACTTAGAGTGATGGTCCCTTTTCAAAAACCTAGCAACTACCTCTTATAATTAAAGAGAAATTCAGTTTTCTTAGAATTCAAATAGATCGCTGAAGAATATCAGTTGAAGCTATGCATTCGTCATTAGCAGTGGAGTTGGTTCGTATTTGCCATTCATCTATGAAACCTTTATACATGAAATCCTAGTTCAGTAGGTAATAATCTAGTATGCTGTGCTTACACATAACCTAGTACACTTGTTTGATATATACCCAAACACACACTTTGATCTGTTGATTCTATAGATGCAAGATCATTTTTAATTTTTGATGAGAGCATTCATTAATAAGAGATTTTTCTTAGTTTCAAATGAAGTTAACATATCCCGAAGTTCTTCAATGGACTGGATTTTCTTTTTGTATCTTGACTGTGGATTTGCTAAGAAGCAAACATGTTAATCAATTGTTTCTTTTATATCTTGTGCATATGTCAATACTTTCTTACCGTGCTTTAGAAGAGTATAGATTTGGCAGAGGATCAATATCTTTGCCACCTGATTTGGCTCTCCCAGATCTATAGAGATTTGGTTTGGAAGGAAATGAGACTATAGTTTATGTGGTTGAACAAGTCAAATCATTCTGGGAAGATGTTATCTTGGCCTTTCAGCAATCTTACAGTGGTGATGTTCTGCAAATTTACATAGGATATAGGATATAACTGTCTTGATACACTTCTGAAGCGTGGTACAAATGGTACTGATATATGCATAAGATATAAAAAGAAACCATCGATTACCATGCTTGCCTTTTAGGAGATTCATGTTTAGGTAACAAATAGAAAATCTTGTCCTTTCAAGAAGCTCAAGACATGTTAACTACATTTGAAACCGAGAAAAATCTCTTGATTAATAATGACAAAAATGATGATTGAAGCACTTTTCATGTTTAGTTAAAAATATTTTGATGATTTTTGTGTATACAATAACTACAATTCTGTAAGGTAAAATTCAAAAATAAAGAAAATCAAAACCTTTATTATCTAAATTGTCAGAGAAGAGACATGTTCAATCACTCATTAGGAATTTAGAAGCGTCCTGTATTTATATTATCATCAGAGCGTGTGTATGAAGCAAGTGTACTTGGCTACATGTAAGCATAGACCTACCAGGTTATTATCTACTGAAATAGCTTCTTCATTGTAGCATGATTTCATGTAGAAATGTTTCATAGATGAATAGTGAATAGGGACTGACTCCATTGTGAGAGCATCGAAATGATGCTGATACCAGCGAACCTCGCTTGTCTCTTGTCTTACGTTAGCAGTGGTTTGCCTTTTGACTTTGTGTAATTTTGGTAAAGTTTGAACAAAACTCATATTTTGCTAAATTTTAAAACCTGTTTTTAGATGTACATGCAAAGCTTTATATGAAATGTTATATCATTCTAGAGTTTTATGGCCCTGGTTACGAATTTGGAAAATTGTGACTTGAATCGTTTCATTTTGAGTCATATCTCTAAAATAGCCTTTAAAAATAGAGTAACATCCTGAATCACCGATCATCAATACAAAATTGTCCTTATCATCCAAAACTCCCGCACTTGTACTTGCAAACACTGAATGTAAAGGTTCTAACACATGACTAGGGAACATTGCAAATCCAAATCCATTAACCAAAACATTTATTAAATCACAGCCTTGAGTACACTTATAGATTCAGCCCTACATCCTAGGAATACATCACAAGGCTTAGCTTAATCCTAGAACACTTGGTAGACCTAATCTTGAATCTGATAACTTCTAATAAATTAGTCCTAACCAATGGAAGATGTCGGAGACTAAAACTTTTTCCAAGAGACTTACCATAAATTAGTTCTAACCCATGGAAGACAACGAGGACAAGGCCCATCTATATAAACATTACGGACTCATAGATGACGTATTTCAAAGCTACCTTGTTGAAGGGATCATGCACATTGCCTGTAAAGCGAACAATCTAAAAGTTAATCATATGATGAGATCACAAAGGTGTCAACAATTAAACATAAATAATGCTGCCATTACAACTAGTTGTATCTATAATGCAAATCAGTTCCCCTACTACGACTTATGTCATAATAGTTGCATTTCCATTTTCATCAACGTAAATCACATACAAAAAATAAGAATCAGAAATTGGAATTCAAAAAGGAATTTAAAACTATGTTTCCTTTACCTTTTGCAGCAGTGTATCGTCAGCAAGACACTGGACTATGCACATGGGTCTCAAGGCACAATGCACAAAGGCTTTAAATCTCAAGGCTAGGCTACACTTGGCATGACAAGACTCTACATTGATCTTTAATTGGGAGATAGATTGAAGATGAATTAGATTGATGTATGGAAATGGCTACATGGTTTCCAAATTTATAGGTTGGAAGCTAGAAAATCATAGGTTAAGGTCACATGATGAATATATAACTTCGATTAGTTTTAAGGTCATGTGACTGATTAATTTTGTATTGGCTCCAAATCTTCTTAATAATTGTGTCTGCCCCAAATATTAATTACACAAAATGCAAAAACATCATACTAATTATTAGCATGGCCCCATATCCATCTAATTAATTAATAGCATGGGCCCATGTCCATCCAACCTGTTTGAATCAAGAGACACCAAAGGTTAGTAATAACATAGCCAGTGAATCAAATGGAGAAGCATGAAAGTAAAGGGAAATATAATATGATAAAATATTAATTATACAAGGAGGAGTCCAAAGATTAATTCTACAAAATCATATCAAATAGATTACAGAAAGGGAATTACAGAGCTATGCTAATGTAATAACATATCATCCAATAAATCAAATAGATAAGCGTGAAAAATAAAGGGAAATATAATATAATAAAATAATAACGATACCATGAGGGGTCCAAAGATGTAGAATTTACAAAATCATAACAAATAGATTACACAGACGGTATTACATAGCTATGCTAAAGTTATATCAAAAGCTATACAAAACTATGAACATTAAGCAAACTAAAAGTTATAGCTATGCACAAATAAATGTCAAGGGCTCGAAGTCAAGGAATTTTATGCATTGTTTCAGGGAGATACATTAGTGCATGAATATGACAATAAGTTTAATTATTTGTGTGAGTGCGTACCACATATTTTTATGGATGAGGAGGCAGGAGTATGAAGGTTTGTGGAGTCCTTAACTTAAATGCTATTATTTGCTTTTGAGAAGGTGACTTATGAAGAGGCCTGTTTTTGTGCTCTTAAAGTGGTGTGTGATCAAGTGGTTGATGTTCCTGCAAAATATCAAAAGAGAAGGTGCCCAACTATGGCTAAAAGTGGGAAGAGTAAAACCCCATGAATTGTTGAGCTTGAAGAACAATAAATAAGTAGCCAACCTTCCTTGTTTATGTTAGAGAAAAATAATCAGGAGAAGGTGAAACATTGTTATTATTGCAAGGAGCCTGGTCATTTGAAGATGCAATGGCCCAAGTTGATGATTCTAGGGTCAAGGAGTTACCAACACTGCTTAGAAGTCAGCCTACAAGACCCCTGTAAGGATTTACAACATTCTAGAAGTTTAGGAAGGGTGAATTCTGAGAAGGCAAAGCTGTAGAAGGTGTGTTCTCTACCTCCATCTTTCAAGAGAAAGATTTTTCAAAGGTGAGAATGTAACACCTCCTTTTTGGCAGCTTGAACCCTTGACCGTTCCTTTAAGTTGTTTAGACTTATTTGTGCATAGCTATAGATTTTGTTTAGCTTGATGGTCTTTTCTTAGCTTAAGTGTAGCTTTGGCATAGCTATGTGTACTTTTGCATAACTGTTGGTTATAATTTGGTATATTTGATTTTTTGAACCTTCATAATATATTTGATATTTCCAGTTTCCAGTTTCCATATCCATTTATTCTTTGTACTTATAATTTGAAATTATTAAATGATATTTTACGACGAACTTTTGTTGTCTTTTGATTAGAACATACTGGATGTGTCTGTGCCCCATGCTGGTAATTATTATGATGTACCTGTATTTTGTGCAGTTGAATTTTTAGGAGCAATTAATAGGAAGATTTGGGGCTGATAATTATAGGGGAATGTTGTTCAAGTTTCTGAAAATTGACTAGGATTGGTCCATTAATGAGTCACATGGATCATGACCTTAAATTAATTTTAGCTATCCATTAATTATGTAATAGCCGATCCCATTTTGTTGGGACAAGGCTAGGATGATGATGATCCATTAATTGTTTATTCATAACTGTTAGATTGTATCCGCTGATCAAATATGGATTCAATTAATATTTGTTTTTCCAAAGTACCAAACGCTAACTTAACATCGTTATAAACATAAATATTTGTTAGATCCGTTCAACTTTTTCTAGTCAGAGATCATTACAGAGCCTCGCTAAACCAAACCTTGAGCTTTGGAGCCTTTGTGTAATGCACACTGTGTCCTTTCTGCAGAGTGCTTTGTTGTCAACACATTGCTGCAAAATGCAAAGAAATATGGTTTTGTATTTATTTTTGATTTCCGTTTCAGTTTTCTATTTGATTTATGATGTATGTTAATTAATGTCTTGGATTTGATGTTTTGGTAGGAATATTTGAGTTTAGCAATCCTTGTGGTAGTATTCACATATTTTTAGGGCATCATCTGGTGCATTAATGTGAATGCAGATTTTACATCACGTTTTCAATGAAGCTTTTGATAATTTGTGGGGTTTGCTATTGCACTTAATTATTACATTATCTCATGATATGATTAACCATGGTATTTAGATCGTTGGTTAAGCAATATGTGCATATAGTTATTTTAGAGTTTCAATGGTGTAGCTTTGGGATAGCTCATTGACAAGTACTATAGCATCACGAAGACAGCCATTCATAGTAAATCATTGTCAAATTGATATATACCTCAATGGGTTAGCCCATGTTCGATGGTATGAAGACACACCAAAATGATGGTTAACAGGAGATCTACACATGAACATCTTCCTTATTTTTCAAATGTGAAAATTTGAGCATGAATGACACTTTTTGAATCCTCTTTAAAATGATAAGGTCAAGACCTTGTTCCCATTCTAAGTGTTTTGCTGTTTGGTTTATTTTGACATCTTGTGATATTCTTTTGCATCCATTTTTAATTTTCACCTCTAGGATTTTTATGAAGCCTGAAGTAAGTGACATACATAAAACTAGAGTGTGATGATGACTCTTCATCACCTACAAAGTCACAGTCTGGTATTGTCTGCAAATTATAACGAAGAATCTCTTTCCTACATCAGGCCTTGCCCTTGATTTTTTGTCAAATATTTACCTCAAGGGTATATTCAGTCTGGTGTTGGCGCTTGCATGAATATAATGAAGGTGCCAACTGCATAACTGGTGTTTGGCCAATAAGACATAGGCTAAATTAAGCTATCTATAAATTTTCAATGGTTTGTTGCATCAGCCTTTTTTGAGTGAGAAACAATTTTTGGTGGTACAATTAACTGCTTGTGATGACTTCGCAAGCATCCCTCATGGTTTCATGCCAAAGTAGGTAGCCACTCTTGAATATTCACCTAAGGAATCTGACAATGTCACTAGCGTTCAGATGGTTGTCCATTTCATGGTAGATGTAAAGATATCTTTGAAGATTATTCATTGAAAACAAATAGCAATGACTAGCTTTACTTTGGATGTGCCATCTGCCTTGAATTTCATCTAAATCAGCAATCTGTTGGATACTGCTGTTTGGTTTAAAGGAATGTCTACCAATTGCTATGTGCCATTGTTCATTACAGATTTATATTTTTCTAATATTGTTTTTGCTTTGCATTGGTGGAATAATTAATTAACTTCTGAGAAAGAGGTGGGATTGCAGTCAAAAGCAAAATGGATTTCATTATCATTGTTAGGCATGGATGCTTGTCAAACTCCTAGGCCCTGTTTTGTGTTAATCTCATACTTAAGTATGTCCCTAATAAGTGACGACATTTAAGATTCAAATCATATGATAATGAAATCACAGACATCCAATACATTACTTTAGAGGTTTTAGGGCTGAAGCGTTAACATTCTACATTGAATATGACGTTGTTTCTTATGAATACAGGCAGATGACGACTGCTGCAATTCTTGCGAAGATGTTCGTGAAGCATACCGGAAAAAAGGATGGGCGTTGACAAATCCTGACCTTATTGATCAGGTATTGTGAACTTGTACAATTATATTTTTTCCGAGAAGTGTGTTTTCAAAAAAGTCAACATATGCATTATTCACACTTTGAATGTAAGGCACATCACTAAATATTATTTAAAATTCTGTTTTCTTCGCTGATTTGTGTAAGCAAGTACTTTTTTCTTTATAGTGTAAAAGAGAAGGTTTTCTTCAAAGGATTAAAGAAGAGGAAGGCGAAGGATGCAATGTCTATGGATCTCTTGAAGTGAATAAGGTTGCAGGAAACTTTCATTTTGCACCAGGAAAAAGTTTTCAACATTCCAATATGCATGTTCATGACATCTTAGCCTTTCAGAAAGAGAGTTTCAATGTATGCCTTGTTTTTCTTCTTTGTTTAGTTACGAAAATTTTAAAATAATAAATTGTTAATTTATTATAATTGTTAAAAAATTATATAATTTCATTTCTAATTCGAGACTAAGATATATCTAATGTCCCCAGGTCAGTCATGTAATAAACCAGTTGAGCTTTGGAGATTATTTTCCTGGTGTCATCAATCCCCTTGACAGGTATAGTAACAGTGACGTTGAAATGACTTCTGTTTTCAAGTGTTTGTTTAATAAAGTTCTTCGCTCCTTGACTGCTTCAACAAAGAACTCTAAAGAGAGCAACATCCTAGGTGATGGTTAGCTGACTCTGGGACAAACGACCAAAGATAAATCTGCATTAAGAGTACTTGTTAGGGAATAAGTAATCTCGAGTGAGATGCAGTTAGGGCCAAACCAATGCAGTGCACTTTGAATCACTCAAAATATAATGACTTTAAATGAAAATGCCTGCTTACTGTGACAAATTGTGATAATTTACCCATACAAAATAACTGTTGATCTTAAATTATTCTGTTGGGAAGCCAGCAGTATATGAATGGAAGGTGACGAAGCATTTATGAAATGGTTTACCAACTTCCGAGTCTGATAAGAATCCCTACCAAGTAACTGTCTTACTAATCCTAAAACTAAAAAACAGTTATTAAGATGCACCACAACGTCCCAAGTAATAAGCGGCTAGCAGTGATTGTCCAAATAATTTAGTGAATTCTCTTGCTTTGACAACTAATGCTATCTACATTGTCTTCTTAGAGTTCAGCAGATTCAGGAGCCTGCAAGTGCCATGTATCAGTATTTTATCAAGGTGAACATTTGCTATATTATTTTTATAACTTTCTTAGACAAGTTTTGAAACTTCCCTTTTTTTTCATCAAATGGACTTTAAATTCTTATTTTGATATGTTATTTTTCAGGTTGTTCCGACAGTATATACTGATTTAAGGGGGACCCAAATAATGTCAAATCAGGTGTGTAGTCGGTTCTTGCCATTTCAATATCAAACCAAAATGTCATGAATATAAATTAAAAATAAGGTTGGCTTCACAGTTCTCAGTGACGGAGCACTCAAAGAATGCTGAACTTGGATTAAGTCGGTCTCTTCCAGGAGTATTTTTCTTCTACGATCTTTCACCCATCAAGGTGAGGCAGTTTACAAACATTTATATTGCAATGTTTCATACCTACATGGGCAACTTTGGTTTCCTATATTATGTTCTAGCTGTAAAAGCTACATGATGTACAGAGCGTATTCAGAAATTCTTTTTTCCTTTATTACTTACACAGCGATTGCATTTCCAGGTACAATTTACAGAGAAGCGAATACCTTTCTTGCATTTTCTGACCAATGTTTGTGCCATAATAGGAGGTAACTCTATAAGACACGCTTTTAGTTGTTCATGTCTTTTTGATCACCAAATTGCCTGTAACATGTATAATAATCTGACACATCATCAACAGTTTGAGTTTGTTTCAGATAAATCTATGCTGGGGTTTTCCAGTTCTGTATTAAAAAATCAAGAATGTTTACTCACTTTTTTATTGTGTTTCAGGCATATTTACTGTTGCTGGGATAATTGATTCATTTATCTATCATGGGCAGCGTGCTATCAAGAAAAAAATGGAACTAGGAAAGTTTAGTTAAGATGGCTGTCGCTAATAGTGGATGAAGAATTCTCAACCAGAGGTTGCAATTGACCTATGAATCAGGTCCAAATATTTGATCATGTTGGCAAGTGCAGCTTATTGGCATGTTGTTGGGATCTATCATACTTGAACAGCCTCAACAGAAATGAATGTTGGGCAAAAGTCCTCATTTCAATGATTTGTAAGCTGTGTCGTCTGAATTTTTGTTTCTTTTAATCAATGTTGTTTATGATGTCAATTCTTGAACATGTTCATTTGTATTTTTAAAGTGGATAAATTATTTATTGTAATGATAAATGCAAACCATGAGCTTCACTTAAAGCATATGCCTTTCAATAAAATATATTGGGTCCATGGTAACGAAACCACACGTTTAACTAATAATAGTAGAAATAGTTTTTTTTTAAAGAGAACTTTTGACATTACTAAAAATAATGAGGTTTTTTTCTCAGAAATTAACACATACATTTTCAGTGACTAAGACGGTCCTATATAGGTGTTGAAGAAATATGGCTTTTCGAATTCAAATTTAACGGACGATTCTTCGGTACAAGCATTCTTTTTTGGAAGTTCAAACGATTTGTCGAGACAATAATAGTTAAGCGTTGTGTTTTAACAATACTCCTAGCATCCTTTAAAAATAAACCAATAATTTGTACATATCTTTTACCTGGACAAAATAATAGTTAAGCATTGTATTTTAACTAAAACTAAAATTTTATTGGTGTCAATTGAAATTTACGTGCTTGGAGTTTTAGGTGCTATGAAATTTGAAAACATTATTAAGAAAATTTTATATGTTATGAATTTTATAAACATTATTAAGAAAATGACCAAGATACATGTGACACAAATCAACTAAATTTACAACTGTAATATTCTATTTATGTCTAATGTACTTCAATGCATTTACAATTTACAACTGTAATATTCTATTTATGTCTAATGTACTTCAATGCAATACATTGCAAAAAAATATGAAATTTTTCTTTAATGCTATTTGTATTGCACCCTTTAACATATTCCTTCTTCAAAAGGAATTTTAAACTAGCAACATTATCAATTCTTAGATAATGAGATTCTATTTTTGTAATTGATGAGGAATAGTGGTATATTGCTTGTTCTACCAAATTCTAAACTTGGTTAAGATTAGATTATCAAATTGTGAACTTGATTAGGATTAGAATAGAGAATGTACTATTGGATGTTTCATTTAGTGAACTATATAATCCTCTCATGAAGCCACCCTTTATTGTGAGCTTCTATCATCACTTTTTTTGAAATAATTATTTAATAAAAATGTAGAAAGATTATGAATGTAGGCTATAAACTAATAAATATCTTCAACCTCTAATGACATCATTTTTGTGTCAAAAAGCGTAATATCATATTGTGTTGTCTCTTCATTTTAAATTCATCTAGCAAAAAAGCCTTGTGAATTTCTTTTATAGTTTCTAATATTTATTTCATAATGGACAAGCCCATACAACACACTCATAAATATTGCTAGCATTCTTTTTTAAAACTTAAAACCAATTGGTCAATTTCTTTTATGTAGACAAAATAATAGTTAATCCTTGAACACTATTACTAGCATGATGAATGAAATGGAACTAATAGGTTAACTTGACTTGGCATTTCATTGTGTATATACTCTTAAGAGCATGTAAGGCTCATCATTTCTAAAGTATTATTGAATGTGTAATTATTTAGATTGAATTCATCTCCTATAGAGGCTCTTAATACAAGTTGTGACATGCATAATATTTACTTTTTAAAAAGTTAGTTTCACAATATTTCAATAAATTATAATATTCATACCCTACTACTTAATAAGGCTAAGATTAGATACTTTATCCTTATATTTTTTACATTCTTTCATTTTCTTCAATAATGAGATGGAATTTCATAATTAGTTTGCTCATTAATATTTTTTTATGCAAGTATTGAAGTTTTAACTTCTTGATATATTTGTAATCTTGAAGAGTTTGTGTTTGCTATTTAGAAATTGTATAGCTTAATTTAAATTATGCTTTTGCATAACAATACTTAAGAAAAGATTATCTTCAATAGCTTCATTAGGTTGAAACAAGGGTACATACTTTCTTTTACATTATTTGGCATTTTGAGTGGTGAATTAGAGTAGTAGATAGATTGGGTTACAATGGAGTTTTATGGAGTCTAGCAATGATGACAATGTTTTGGTAAAATATTTTAATGTTTACTAATGATGTGATTCTAATAGCAAAAGTTGAAGATGAAATTTCTTTTCTTTTCCTGCTTTTAGTTTTAGCCTAATTAATTGCATTGTTTCAGTCCACCATCTACTTTTACAATATTAATTTTTCCTCCTTTATGGAAACCTACACAATACCTACTTGCAAGGTTCCAAGTCAAAATCCCCTATTTTTCTTTCACCTATCGCATGAACAAGTGTTGCTAACTAGCGTAACTTTTGATAATTGCAATACATTGCATTAGGCTTGAAGATAACTCATAATCCTTGGCCTCTTCATCATGAAAGTCTTTTCACCCATTAGCTCTACGTATTTGGCAAATGCACTATATAACATAATTTATTAGATACCTCATCATATCATTTGATCACATACAATCATAAATTTAACTCCCTTTTTAGCTTGAAGATAACTCATAATCCTCTTGGTCATTCTTCCTTTGTGCTTTTGGCCACACAAGAGAGTGGATGAACCTATTCCTTTATCTCAAAAGCAACCTAGTAGTGATGTTGCAACACTTCATTGTACTATCTTCTATATCTTCTCATGACTTTGGGTTTCTAGTTCCTTACAGAGATTAGGCTTGTTAAAAACTCCTGGAGGTCTATCAAAAACCTTTTATATTGTGTGTTGATCACTCCAAACCAACAGTGTGTAAGGAAAATTGTTTCTTATATAAAAGGATTACCATCTACCTAGTAGTTAAATTTGATGTTGAGACTGCTATAGCAAATTCTAGAACATCTCAATGTAAGGTTAATTATGATAAACAATATTTGCTAGCATATACTTTTGTACCTTCCTCTTCTACAAAAGTTAATATTTTACCAAAGCTTTTATTTTAAGTTTGAGCACGAATACGAAAAATAATGTTAAAATTAGGACCATCCTTCTTATTAGTAATTAAATTTTCTGTCATGAATTGTCAAAGAATCTACTATAAGGATATATACATGAGTAGACATTCCTAAAATTGGAAAGTTATTCATTTCCATATTGTTTTTGGTGATTTTCACTTAATGATTGAGCATGTGATGTACTCTATTTTTTTTTGCTTATTATTAATATTTTTTGGGAGTCAACACCTCCCTTTAATCATGTGCATATATATCCTTCAACCTATGCATAATTATCAAATTAGTTCTCTTCTAATCTAAACATATTTATATTAGTCCAAATTTGAAGTATCATTTAACTTACTTTTTAACAAATACATGATAATTGTTCTAATTTGATATCATTCTTAACATTTGCATTTCGAACAACACGATTCCACATTCACTGTATTGTCTATAAGCTCTTTGAGACCGCAAATTATCCAATTGTCTTTTATACACTCTTCTACCTAGTAACAATTCTTCTCCTTTCATGTTAGTTTGCTGAATCATCTTTGCTAATTCAATAGTAATTCTAGGGCATAATTCCTCCATTCATTCTACCATGATTATCCTCAAGAAGCATGTCGAGATCATCACATTAAAATAAGTTATGCAAAACTGAAAGAACATTCCTACACCATCCCTTGTCCATATGGGAACTCCTATACTCTCGTCTTCAAATATAGGGGTGTTGATGAAGAGGTTACATAATTTCTTCAACTCATCTCTGTCATCCAATAGCAAGAAATCCATGGGCTTAATTACAAGCAACCTAGCAAGTACTCGATCCTTGCATTTTAGTTGGCATCATTAGTATATCTATTAAGTTTAATCATTTTAAGTTATGCTCATAGTCAATACCAATGTTAGCATCACTAGTTTAGATGACGTTGTGGTACTTAATTTTTATTATTTAGTTTTAACTCACTTAACATGACTTAGAGACCATCTATCATTGATTTGGCGTTCATATTATATTTTGTATCTTTTGTCTATTATAAATGTGCTTGTATTTTCTTTATCTAGCAACTTTAATGTTAGTAATGCAACTTAGGAAATATTTCTTAATATCATTGTAGTATATATATACAATTATTATTCTTTCCCATCAACATCTTTCACATATATTGTTGACTTTCATCAATAATTTTTCTTTATCCCTTTTAAACTGCACATCTTTTTTGTTAATGATACTAGTGCCATATGTGAATAGCCTTTAGTGTCATTGGCTTTTGACTACCTATCTTGAAAGCATTTTAATTTTCAATCACTAGTTTTATGCTTGTCTTTTCATCCTATTGTCTATGACTATTGGTTTTATTAGCACTAGTAATCAAGTTTTAATGTCATTCTTGATAGCAAAACCCTAGTGAGGAATTAACGATATATCTTTTAGAAAGAAATAATTATAAAAAGTCACATATAAATTCACACATAATTGTACAACCATGCCTCTCCTACAAGATTATAATAATGCCACATCTAGTGAGGAAGTTCATTGGAGAACCAACGAACTATATGACAATGAAGATTGGAGTACGCAACTCGAGGTGGGGGTTTCTTATAAACATAAACGAAAGCAACGTCATCCCAACGCATGAAAGCATAACTTACCCGATGATGATGAACCCCTATTGGCCATTACAAGCCTAACGCAAATACAAGAGTCTGTTCGAATCTCCCGTAGGTATCGTAAAGAGAGCCGTCTACCCAGGCTTGATTTAAACAACTTCCCTAATTTCTCAGGAGGCTATGACTTAGATCCACATCAACATTTACAAGCCTTCTACAATGCCTGCGCATGGAACAACATTGATAATGGTTGGCAAAAACTCAAGCTCTTCCCTATGACACTCATTGGCCAAGCAAAAGTATGGTATAGATCATTAAAACCAAATTCAATACGACGTTAGCCAACATTGGTAGAACTCTTTAGCGAAAGATATTAAACCTACGCAAGAGTGTCAGCCTTGAGGAAACAAATTTAAGAGTGGAAACAAGCACAACATGAACCCTTGGACATGGCCTTAGAAAGATATTACGCACTGTTAAACAACTATCCAAGCCATGAGTTCTCCGAGGAAAGGCTAATGTACCATATCATTGATGGGCTACGTAATGAAACAAGAGAGACCTTAGGGATGTATGCCCAAGGTCAGCTATATGAACTATGAACCCATCAAGTTCAAGAGCTTATTAAGCAGGTAGTAAAAGAGGAAGGAGAAATGGCTAGATGGAAGAGTGTTGAAAAATATCAACAGGACCAAAATCTCAACTTAACAAAGGTCCATGATCATAAAAAGGAGAAATCAACCAATCACAAGGAGAAAGAACCATCTTTGCTAGTATAACAATCATTAGAGGAAGTCGAGGCAAAGATCAATAAGATGTTGGAATGGATGTATAAAAAGTGTGGAGAATATATTGATATTATTGGAGATAGAATTTTGACAACCTAAGAAGTAAGACAAAACACTAGACAATCAAGAAGAAGGGTTGAAGAACACAAGAGCTCAACTACCAATCATACATATGAATGCAATATTTGCCTGTACGATCACCCCAAGGGCCAGTGCCTAGTCTTGTTACATTTATATGAGCATTGGGAAAGCACGTTACACCTAGAGTTTGTATAGAGATACTATGTTCGATCACAGTGGCAAAAATCCTAGTCATGGGGGAAGCCATCCCTAAACTGGAGACACCCTTCGTATCCTCCGAATCCAAATGCTTATTGAGTTCAACATCCTATTTCTCCAACTGGGTCAACATACTTTGTCTCACCGCATTATCATTCTCCTCAATATTATCAGCCCATTTCTTCAACACAACCATCGCCTTGTGTACCTTACACTTCTCCTCAATTTCAACATTCTCATCCTTTCCTTCCTTCTACATTGCCACCAACTATTCCTAAGGTGTCTGCACCACAGAAACAACCTCCAAACGTTACTTGTGTTGCTATTGCCAACAACAGTGAGAGACCTTAGCAACATCGAAGGCGTCCCTTCTTTAGAAACAACCCTAGGAAGGGACAACATAATTCCAAGGCCACTGCATCCTCCAACTCGGCACAAGTCCAACATTGTGGTGCACCCTTATCTTCAAAATCAATGCCTCATGTCACTTCATCAGGGCCACCAATTAACACTCCAACAACCATACGACCTAATGAACACAGCCATGGAGGGCAGCATCCCGATCCTTGCATACCATCTTACGGTCCCAGATATCATAGTGGGTCAACTCGTCATCCGGGAACCAAATCTCATAAATTGCCCCACTATGCTTACTATAACCAAGTGTGTGGAGCCCAATGGGGTAAGTATGATCGGGTCCCAATATTTCCAACATGCAAGGATCCTCATCTTCCATTTATTAATCCTTGCCATCGTCAAACGTTTAGTTATGGGGGATATCCCCCATTCTAGTAACAAGCAGGGTTAATAACCACTTTTTATTTTCTTTAATTTTACAACCTTTTTGTTTTCCAGTTTTTTAGTTTTCAATTTCTTGTTTTATCATTTTGTCTTTTTTATCTTTTTACGCTTTTGAAAGTAATCTCATCTACAAATAAAACACTCATGTGGATCGTTGGTTGAGGTGTGTTCTATGTTATTGAGTCTTGAGTGATCAAGTCTTTGGACAGTGAGCCCATTACACCCACTCATCCATTCTACAAATAAGAGGTTCTGTTCGAGGGTACAGTGATATTCTTGACATTCTTAAAACTTGAAATTAATTTTGTGTTCATTGTACCTAGAATGAAGAAGGATGGACCAAGAGGGAATGATTAGGGTGTGACATCAAGGGGACTTAGGGATTCTCTTTGGTGACGTCTGTGGGAGTTATCATGCAATGTGGTTGTACTATGATCCTTGCAGATCTAATGAAAAATGGAAGTAAGAGTAATCAAAAGGCACCTAAAAATCCAATGCTGTTCTAGGGGGTCCCACTGGAAAGACATGCACCCATGCCTAAAGGCTGGCGGCTTCTCTGGATTCAACAATCGAAAAAGAAGAAGAAGAAAGAAAAAAAACAAAAACAAAGAAAGTGCCACAAAACAAAAATCACTCCTCCCTTGAACAAAATGCCAAGTGATCATATGCCTTGTTGTTCTGGTACTCTCATAGTCACTCATCATGGGATGAAACAATGCAGTGTCATTGATCAAAGGAATGGACTTGGTCCTGATCTTGGAATGACGGGTTAATGACACCTTAATCATGCATTACACACAGGATTCATTGTGCCCTGGGTTAGTTACCTCATATCCCAATCTCAACAATCCCTTCTATAGTTCGTCTCATCTCACTGTTCGTGTAATTGTACCTCGTGTAGTGTGTAACATAGAATTCTTACCTCATTTCAGTGATATTTATATGTGTGTGTTTTGTGGAATCAGTGTGGATTACATTTAACCCTTCGAGTGCCCACGGACACTTTTAAGTGTGGTTACGCAAGGGTATTATAGGTTGGAACCTACTTTGGGGAGGACCCACTTGCGTAATTTTTGTAATTTGCACTCATGACCCATCTTCCACACACCATTTATTACCCTTAGCATCTTGCCAATGATTTTCTTTCCCTTATTACTATCCCTATGATTCAACATTCCTATGAACCATCACATAGCCTTTTTCTCTACCATCCGAGGTCCTTATTAATAAATTCCATACCATCATAATTTTTGTGCCTTCAAAACTAGTTGAATTACCCTGGAACCCTTTAACAATCATCCAGATGTCCTTAGTTTACATCGTTTAATTTCAAAAAAATATATTAAAAATTCGGTACATTCTATAAGTGCCTTAACTTTGATGAAAATATATATACGTGACCCCCCTGTGCTAATCAACATCATTTGCAACTGTTCACGCAGGGGAATTTTTTCAAATTCCTCTCTACGACTTGCGATTGTGCATCCCTTGCTTTCATATCCATAACTCGCTCACTAGTACTCCGATTTTCATTCCGTTTGAACCTACTTGAACCCGGAGTGTTCAGCTTAGTCATGGGGGAGGGGCACATGTCAAATAGTGCATAAAATTTTTGAAATTCATCATCGCCCGAAGGACATCTTTAAGGGTAATTTGTTGTAAAATTAAGAATAAAATGTGTCAAAAACAATTTCATCCCCTTAGCTATACTAGAAAATTAAATTTGAAAACCACCTAAGCAAAGAGGAATCAACATTATAATATTTCGGGGATATGTTCTTTCAATAATTAACATCACACAAAAATAAAGTAAATCTATTAAGGCAAGCAGTAAGGTATAACCTAACTTTGGTAACAACCTTACTAACGATTGGCCCCGTGTGATTGCAGATGGCCCTGAAACGCGGACAAGAGGAAGGTCCTACTCAAGGTGCAATCAAACGACCTAGGAGAGGTGAAGGGCAAGTTCCTGCGAAACAACATGCAAAGTAGGAGGAACAATCATTTAGTATCCACCAAGAAGACCCTGCTACTATACAATCAAGGCAGGTAGAAGGAGGAGCTGCTGCAACGTTTGAACAGGGACGATATCTCATGTTTCCCCAAGATTGTGTTCAGACCATCCATGAAAGGTCCACATTCACTATAGTGATCATGGAATTAAACTTTGGACCTTTCGCATAATTTTCTCCAGAGGCCGTTAGGGATCACCTCAAAGGATCCCCATTATGGCCTACCCTCTTTGAAAGCGGTGCCTAGTACTTAGGGGAAACATACCAATTTTGGCACAATAAAGGCAAAGGCACCACAATTAACAATTGTGGTGTGACTGTTGATTTCTTTGTTCAAGCCATTTTGGAAGTATTAAACCTGCCAAATATAGGGCCAAAGGTTGCTCAGAACCAGTTGGACACTTTCAGAACTAAGCAACTTAATAAACAGTTGATAGAGAATAAAAGGGTGGCAGAAGAAAAAGAGAAGGCTAACTGGGATGCCTCTATGGCACAAGTGCAAATTTACACACATGCCAAGGCACTCAAGGCCCTACAAGAGGAGAAACTCCAGGCCATACTTCAACACCATCAAATCCCAAGACCTAGAGCGCAAGAAAAGGGAAAGACACCCATGGAGGAGCCACCGCCACCAGGAACTACATGAGTTCCATCCAATTTTGTAATCATAGGATTTTCTTTTGTGTTGTGTCTCAATTTTTTTCTGACTCCACACTGTGGCATAAACCCATTTTCACCATCCAATAATTCCGTACCTATCCACTGTGTAATCAATGGAGCTTGTTCTCACTGTAACTCGAGGACGAGTTTTCATTCAGTTGTGGGGGTTATGATGAATCGCCATTTAGCCTAGCCGCGATATCGCAGCTTGTCTCCTCATCTATAAATAAGAGGTAGACAGTTTCGATAGGTAGTTCATCAGTTTTAGAGTTAGTTTTGATTTTAGTTTTCATTTTTCCTCTCAACCCTTTTCCTCCCAGTGTATGCCCGTAGTGTGGTGATTGTAATTGTATGGCATCCTTATTCAAGTGCGACGTACTTGGACACGCACATGATCGGCAATAAAGATCAAGATTACTTCATCATTGTAGCATTCACTTAGTTTAATTAATTATTTATT
>MNCI01011075.1:108489-170019 GCA_015680685.1 Gnetum montanum | reverse complement strand
GTTTGGTATTTATTGTTAAACAGTTCTAACATCGTACTCCATCGTCTAATGGATTCTGGTTCTAAGGACCGGTACCAACTCTCTGCTTCTTTTATGAGAGTCCTTGGGAACAACTTTAACTTTTGCCACTTGTTTTCAATATCCTGCAAGGCATAGACATCGTGGAATGTCTGTAAGTGATTCTGCGGATCAACATTGTATCCCCCCTCAAACCGTGGGATATTATTCATGTCTAGTCTCTTGATCTGGCTATCTTTCTAGTGCCTTGTAGGTATTCTCACAGCCTCCGTAATGTTTAACATGCTTCAGGTTGCAAGTAGGGGTTCATCATGATCATCTCTCTCATGACGTCTATGATGCCTACATGGTTCCCTACTTTCCCTTCTTTCATGCCTTGATTCCCTAGAATGCCCTTGTCCTTGCTCTTGACTCTCTCGTTGAGGTCTCTCATTTTTCTTATCCTTACCCTTATCCTCACGGTTGGGCTCTTGGTGACTACGTCTAGATGTGGAAGGAGAGGGTGAATGGTGTGATGAAGGGGAAGAAGAAGGAGAATCATCACCATGATGATGTTTCTTATCTTCCCTTCGGTGATCTCGACCCTGATCGTGATGACAATAAGAATGCATGCCGTTATCTTATGTTTGTGTTCCCTCATTGAACACTTGGTGTTCGTGGGAATCAGAACCAGGGTTGTGTATCGTGGAGCGTAGGTTCTGATACCCTACCTCCTCACTATTGTTAGGAGGGGGGACATCATTTCATGGAGAACCTATTGAAATAGGTTCACCACCCTTAATTTCTCTTATGACGGGCAAAGAATTATGGATGCCTTTGCCCTTCAATGATGTGTGGTGACTCTCCTACCGCAAGTCCCGTTGACGTTGCGCTTCTATGGGATGGTAGTCCCTCATGTTGTAATCGCATGCAACGTACTCAGCATATAATTGCAACATGTCAATTCGTGCAAGGGCACGAAGGAGCATGTCGGGGTGGCTCTGTCTGAAGGCAACACTATGTTACCCTCCAAGTCTCTCCATTGCAGTTGTTCGTCTTGATGGAAGACAAAGGTAAAGTTGGGTATATATTCATCATGATGAATATATACCACACTGAATTGTTGAGGAACTGGCAGTTCTTGGTTATGTACATTGTGCCACCGACTGTCTCTTGTGTGATCCCTAGGTGGTGAAGTGCTTTTATGAGAAGAAGACATCTTAGTTTAGTTTGGTGTGCTATTTGTCGTTATGTTATTTTTTGTATGATTAATCGTAAGGGTTCGTTTAAGCTTCCCAATGATGTGGATGATTTCCTATGTTCCTATGTTCTACTTAGCACACAAACAACTTAGTCCCCGGCAACGGTGCCAATGATGAGTGGCGAGGTGCCCCTACACTCAACCATATGAATACGAGCGTTACACGCGTGATTCGGTCGAACTCCGCAGACTAAGTGCCTACATGCCTTATGGAACACCTAAGGTTAATCAATCGTTGTCCTCCCAAGCTTACTTGTATTTGTCACGGTTGTATGGTTAAGTAAGCTTGAGGCATGTGATTTTTATATCTTTTATGTTTTATTGCCTATGCTAATGAGGGAAAGGGTGAAGAGACTAAGTAACTAACTTTAACTAACTAAGCCTTAATTACCCTAGCATCAGTATCCGTTCCCACTTGCTGTTTCACACCCTAAACCAATGCAATGCTACTGGGATTACCAAATGCTATTCGTTACTGGGATTACCGAATGCTGTTCATTACTGGGATTACCAAATGCTATTTGTTACTGGGATTACCAAGCGTAACGCACGTGCTCGAAGCGGTCGTACTGAATGCACTTAACTATGAGAGTTGAGGGTTGAGAGAAATTAAGTCCTTAAGAAAGCATTTAAAAAATTAACAATAATTAAAGTCCTATTTAGCTTAGTCCATGCACTACAAGGTTTTTCCAAAAGTTTGTCTTTATTGCCATACATAATTGTGTGCTTAGGTACAGAATTGCTTGAATAAAGATCCGTTCACTTTGGGACTCCTACTACGGGCACATGGAAATTATTCTATCTCTGGAATGGAAAAAGGGTAAGAGTTTGGCTAAGGTCTAGATCTAGATGGAGAAACAAGGGAGAGCCACCTCTTATTTATAGAATTGGCGGTGGGTTGCAATATCGCATATGCGATATCGTAGGGAAGGACGCGATATCGCGTAGGCCCATGCGATATCGCGTCCCATCACTTTCTAAACTATAGCTAGTGGATTGTTTTTGCATGTTTTCTAAACTATATCTAATCTTCCTTTTTACAATATTTTTTCCTAACTTTGTCAAAAATCAATGTCATGAACTTTATGCTAGTTCTTGCTTTTTAATTAATAATAAAGATCAATGGGTATTTGTGATTTAACAATTGTTCTTTAAAATAAAATCATATCGTATCTCATTAATAACATTGGAAAAGTTAACCTAACTCGATATTGAAATAGGTTAAAAAATTAGAAGTGAAAATCCAATAATTCTCTTCTTCTTCAAATCTATCTTTGTACTTAGATCAAATTATCATTTCAAATCTAGTAGCTAAACCCTCTAGAAAACAAAAATAATGATCTAAAAAAAGCTAGAAATAGAAAACTCATTGTGATGCTTTAGGCAATGCAACACAAGGTGTTAGTAATGATGACTAAGATAGCTTGACATCATGAACCCTAGCTCTACTAGCACATGTATTGCTACAAGTAGAAACCCTTACTCTTGTCATTGCTCTTCAAAATCTTGCACAAAGATTTGCATGTTGTTGATGTTGCTTCCTTCTTCTTGTGTATTAACTTAAAATGCTTTTGATGTCTTTGTTCTTTTCTTTATTTTCTTTTATAACCCTTCATTTATTTTGTTGACATCAATGTTGCCTCTAGAGTGATGGTGGAGGTAACATGTAGCATCCCTAGTGGTGTTGCCTCCCCTTGACATTAATCAATGATACCAAGAATAATCATCTACTTTACTTTATCGTGTCATTTCCCACTATTCTTTTCTAATCAGCTTAAAATCTTAATTACCAATTATCTTTTAAATATATTCTTTTTTCTTGTCATGTTTATCTCTTTATCTACATTTCCTTTTATGTTTTATTCTCTCATCTCCTAATCTATATCTTACTTTCCTTGTAGGTCATCATAAATCCTATCAGATACCCATCACTTTACAAACCTTTAATTCTAAATAGTGACGTTGAAAAGGTACATTGTTCTTTAGACCTTTCTTCATTGACTTTACTCCTTACCCTTCATCACCTAATGATGTTATAGCATTTATAGCTCTTATTGAAAATAATATTCTCACTGATTTTTATCTTGCTTTCCTCAATTGAAAATCAATTCTTACAATAATTTACTTGTTGAACTATCTATCAAGAGTTGTAGAGGAGTTGAGAAAACTCTTTAATGAGGCATTCAACTCTCTCAAGACCAAAATACTTAATCCTGAACATGCTTCAGAAGAAGTCTCTCATATTCACTTGGGATTATGATGATATCTCTGATTTTAATCCTAACCTAGTTAACCTGACATTATCTTAGAGGAAGGATCTAAACCTATTAAGAATAAAGTTAAGAAGGTCATAGGCTTTATAACATAAGTTTTATTCGATTAGTCAACTATTTTGATTTGGTTTTCAACATTGTTTTGGTTCTTGAGAAGTATGGGGACATTTGAATCTATATTGATTTTTGTGATATTAACAAAATCATCCTTAAGGATAATTGTCTTCTTCTAAATATAGATTAACTAATCAACATGACAATTGGACATGCTATTTTATCTTTTATGTATAGATTTTATAAACACAAGCAAATCTAGATAAATCTATAGCACTAATGATATGCTACCTTCATGACATCTTGAAATACTCTTTGTTACACCAAGATATATTTTATATTTAAAAATATTGGAGTAACTTAAGAATGAACTATGACCTTTATCTTTAGTGATATGATGTTTAAGATTGTTAACAACTATGTTGATGATGCGACTATGAAATCTTAGCTAGGCTTAGATCATCCCCATGATCTTAACATCATTATCTCTTGTTACAACATGTTCAAACTTCATCTTACTCCTAAGAAATGTATTTTTGATGTTCTTATAGGTAAGATGCTTGGTTTCTTAGTCTCTAACAATGGGATATCTATGAATTCTTACAAATTCAAAGTCATCATGAAACTTCCTTTGCTTAAGTATATGAAGGATATACGCATCTTGCAAAGAGGATTTCAATCTACTAGATGCTTCATATCACATCTCACTAATTGTTTTCAATCCCTTTTTCATGTTCTTCACAAATCTAATACTATTACTTGGGATGAGAAGCACTAAGAAATCTTTGATGCTTTCAAGTAGACTTTGTCAAATCTTCTTATGCTTTATCCTTCTCAATTTGACATATTATTTTTCCTCTATCTTTCTAAATCTGAGCATTTTGTTTAATTCATTCTTTGTCATAAGGGTGAATATGGAGTCAAACTTCCTATCTACTGCATCTTCCATACTCTTTTTGATTGTGAGACTGAGAATACAAATATTGAGAATTCCTACTTGAGTCTAGTCTTCACTCTCAAGAAGTGGAGGCACTATCTCTTAAGCTCTACTATATATATCATATGTTGAAATAATATCATTAGGTCCATTGCCCAAAACACTTACACTAATAATCTCTTAACTCATTAGAGAACTCTCCTAACTAAGTTTGATCTAGTTTATCTTAGCAATTTATCAAAGATTAAGTCATAGTTGATGTATTAACTTCATCTTCATCTTCTTTATCCTTATATAATCCTCACTAAAAAGAGAAATATAATTTCATTAGCTCTATGTATAACCCTATGCTATGCAAAGATACCAAGAGCCATGACACATTCCTATAATTTGATGATGCCTAGTCATCTTATGATGCTAGTGCAACTTGTGTACTTGTATGACCTTATGAACAATACATCTATTATGTGTACCAACTTAATTTCTAAAACTTCCAACCATATGAATTTGCGATTATATGCAATAGACTTGGTCAAATCCTCTGGATGAGATAGGTTGTTTGTCTATTAGTAGAAGAATTGTAGATTGTAGGTTGTTAACTTTCCAACCCTGCTTGTAGTTAGTGCATAGTATAAGGTTAATTATGATTGAAGCATATGATTAATGTATTATTTGTTCACATTTCACAACTAATAGAAAATATAAAATGGATGAAATTTAATACTAAATTAACTACTCATGTAAGGCAAAGTAAAACACTCTTAAATTTTATGAATCACTAGTAGGTAAACTAAGTTATCATGTAAAACACTCAAGATCTTGGTGTACTTATTCCATGTTACTAATTTTGAATATAAAATTAAACATTGATGTAAATTAGACTAATAAGTTGCATGAAAAGTAAACTATATAAAATATAAATTAAATTAAGTCAAAAAGTTGTAATGTGAAAGAAATCAATTTGGATATTTATTGTTGAAACATGGTGACATCCATGATTGGTCATTTAACTAGAATTAAAATTCCAATGGTAACTTCAGACACATGTTGTAATCACTTACTAATTACTAAAATTCACAAAATAAAACTAATAGAAGCTAGCTATAGATAATTGATAAAATGTATCATTTCTATCAGTACACGTAGAATATTTAATGACAAAATAGTTTCTTTGTATCAATGCATCTATGTTCAATCATCCAACCATGTTCTTGTTGATGCATCTATGTGGTAATGTCGATGCTTCAATATATATACACCATATATACAATGGATGACACAATTCATTTATATGCATTAAAGAATCTAAATGCGCTAATACAATGGTTGATGAAAAGACAATTTGTGCATCATTAGTGGAGAAGATGATCCCCATCCTAACAACCTTTGCATCACTTTCAATATGCATGCTTGAACTTAAAATAACAAATAGATTAAGGTAACCATAGAAAGTTGTGACAAAAGACCACTATTTCAAGAAAAGTAAGATTCATTATAAAATAGTTGCACATATTATGAGTTACCATTACTTCACTACTTGATATAAACCTTATGTCAAGAATCTTTACCATGAATTATAAGTTGCTTATCTATGTTATGTTTGATCTTCGAAAGAAAATTATTCTTCTTGAATGAGGATGCATTTGCCTTGTAAGTTATTAGTGCATAGTGATCAATATTTCTCATAGTAAAGATAAAGACATTTGTAAAAGCTTTTATCTTACTTTGGTTTCTTGATCATCATTAGATTTTTCGTATCCTTGATATTAACTTAACTTTTCATATCTCTGACTTTAAATTGCTTTTTGTTGTCCTTAGCTTTAACATGGCCTTTTTTTAATAAAATTTTTTCTTTGTTAGAAAAGAACATGCATTAAAAAAATATTCATCATGATTATAAAAGTCGTATGAGTTAGAAAGATTATAATATATAATTGGTGCAATGGAGGCCAAAGAAGGGAGGAGGTGTCAGAACTAGAACTAGATAACAAATCGTAAACAACCTCAACACTATAATTATCATATCCTTAAATGCAAAGAAATAAGATAGCATAACATCTTTATACAATATTATATTATAACTAAAAATAAACACCATAGATATTAAAGTATAAAGTCATTTTCAAATTAGTTATGCCATTTGTTGCCATTATGTGTAGGGGAAGTAGGACTTTGTTTATCTTGTTAGTTGTCCATCGAAATGAACCCATGACTTATACATTCCAAATTAAAAATTTTATTACTATGGTAACACATTATTATATTATTAAAATAGTTAACAATAAAGAGTGCCGCTACTAAGAAATTTTTTTGCTTATGTGCACTAAAGTCTTTAAAGAATTCTGAGTGCTGCCCACAGTAAAATTGAACAATTTTTACTTTGTCCACTGGACCATTTTTTACAATTTTGGCTTCTTAAAGCATTGACCATGTACCATTGGTTGGTTAGTATACACAACATTGGAGTACCATAACCTTTGAAACCCTCATTCTTTTAAGAAAAATGGTTGCGTTGATAGACCCGTCAAAGCATAAGACTTCCCTGATAAAATGATTGAGGATTATCTGGGAACAATTCTACCTTCCTTGAAGAAGGTACTCGTGAAACTGTGATATATTCTTATTATGATTTGCTTGGGGTTGTAAAAGGATCGTCTTTATCTTATGATTCTTATCCATGCTAAATCTTGGAATCCTTGGGGGGACGGGATTGCATGAATAGAATCTAGGAGAAGCAGGGTACGAGGAAAGGAAAAGTGAGAGAACAGGATGAAAATACAATTTTCGAACCCTGCAACGTGGCAGAATATTCAATAGAAGATCCTGGGAACTAACTACGGCAATCCATCGGAGGCTAAACTCAGCAAAAGCTGCTAATCTCTATCTTTACTGTGCCATTGCTGTGCTCTGGTATCGCGCTGGAATCCTTCGAATAATCGTTTTCATGATTTCATCCACTAGTGGAGAGAATAATTGCCGAAAAGCTTTTATTTGTCACTTCCGAGCTTGTTTTCGTTTTACCATGTTTTTATTCTGAATTCCAAACTCACAATTTACATCCACATACATTTTAAGTGCAATTAATTGCACATTGACCAAAAAAAAAAAAAAATCAATCTGATTTTGGGATTGGCTTAGATTCGATTTGCAATTAGTCATGAGTCTTATGATCTATCCTGTTTTTTTTTTCTGGCTATGATTTGGTGCAGACAATTACTTGGTACCACTTCCACATTTATTAGGGTAGTGCAGCTATGCTTCACTTTTCGCAATGGTTTCCGCTGTCATGTATTGACATTTTAAAGCTAAGGATGTTTTGAAATGCTGCCTGGAAGAAAACGGTATTAAGTTGTCAGTTAACTCACATGGGCAGTATTCCAAATCAGAATGTGTTGGAAAGAGATTAAACAATTTAGATAAATTAAGAGGAATCATGACATTGATATACCTTGAGTAGAACTCTTCATAGCAACAAATTGTACGTAGCAAAATGAAGTTGTACTATGTTAAATAACTGATCTTTTTATTTTATTTATAGAACTGCAGCATTTAAAACTCAAGCTCCCATCAGCTATTTTTAGTCTGATAGAAGTATAGAACTGAAACATTAACAATTCATCTTTAAACAGAAGGGTAAGAGATGGGGAATATATAACGGCATCACTATCAAATGGTCATTTTATCAGCATTCTTGATTAATGTGGACCATACTTTGAAAATGAGATTGGATCATGAAATTGAGGACCCTCTTGATTGACTGGATGTGGATGATAAAGTAGTTAGAGCATAGACAGTCATACGGTAATTTGTAACATAAGGCTGCCACTCTCATCTTGGATCTCTGATAAAATTCCATTCACCAATGTGATGCTGCTATGCAATAAGAAAGCGCAGCAGCACTACCTTTCCTGTATACCAGCTGCTGGTGACTACTGGTGTGCTTCAGTGAGACAATGAACATTTTATAGAAATTTTACTGCAAAAGCAAAAGCAATGCACTGATTAAAATGTTGAACAATTGTGCTGACTTTGCTGGAGGATGATTGGAGGAAGGTTGAACTGTTTCACTGATTGAAGCAACTGATGGCTGGAGACCATGCAAGACACATTTGTTGCAGTGTGGTTAGGTTTAACTCAAGCCAATGCCTAAATGTCTGGAATTGTCAATGTTGATGGAAACTTGCAATAGTGTACTTTTTGGTTTTGATTATCACAATTTTTGTAAATCTCTAGATTGTTTTTCTGATGTAATGTTGCAATTTTTATTTTATACAATGAAACACACATCAGGATTTTCCACTACCGCTTGCATGACTAATGACATTATTAGTAAACATGGGAGAAAATTTTATCTGATCTGATTTTGAATATGTTAAGTGGAGTGGGGACTAATTGCATGCCTAGTGATTATTGTAGATTTTTCAATCTATGAGGCTGACTGATTTTAGGTCTTGATCATTTGCTATCAGGTTTGTCTGGTGATTGCTAATCATTGAGCTGTGACCTGTTGGTACGACTTATGATTTGCATCCTATAAGTCGCATGTTCAATGCCAGTGGGTTATAATGAGAAATATAGGAATACGAAAAAAGTAAAATGGCTAAAACTGAACTCTGTCCAATAGGTACTTTGGATTTGATGATCTCCACATGGATGTAATAAAAACTACTTAAGTTTCTATATTGAAAGGTAAAATGTTACACTCCGTATGATAATTTAATCTGTTTTTTTGTTTTTTTGTTTTCAGATATGGTTTTATACTTGATGGTTAATGTGAAATGTGAAATGTGAAATGAAAAATGAAATAAAGAAAATCTTTCTGTATTGAAAATATTGAAATTTTTTGCGCTAATTGTTAATTTCTTCATTGCAGCAGAATTTCATTTAATTAGCTGATACAGTTTCCAAATCAACAGTGCTTTTGCATTTATTGGATCCAACCATTTAAAATGAGTATCACAATCTCTTTGCACAATAAGGTGTGTAAATATGCTTATCTTGCTTCCCCTTCACATGTCAGAAAAGAAAAATTGTCAAATTTGAGAGGCAGGTGTATGCTTTCTTCACGAGCAGCACTTTTACAGTTCCAAAATAATGAGTCAGTTCGGAAGGCATACGTTGTTTCAGATCTTCACACAGACTATTCAGAAAATATGACTTGGGTGAATAGACTTTCTAGAACGGCATATAGAAAAGACATTCTCATTGTTGCTGGGGATGTAGCAGAAAGCATGAAGCGTTTTGTTTTAACAATGTCATTGCTGAAGGAGAGGTTCAGACATGTCTTTTTTGTGCCAGGAAATCATGATGTGTGGTGTCGCACTGAAGATGAACCTTATGTAAGGTTGTTTCTTTCGTACTTTGGAACATTATTAATGTGGCAAATGTCATGTCCAAAACAAATTGCCAGTACATACATTTAATAGGGAGCAATATATTCAATGTGTATTTTGTCGCCTCTTTTTCCATACGGTATCATTAGGATTGAACTTGTAGCACTGCTTTTTTATTGCATCCGTGTTTCCCATAGACTTGTAAAAATAGAATTTATTGACATTTCAGGTTGATTCAGTAGAGAAGGTAGGAGCACTGATTGAAATGTGCAATGATCTGGAAGTGTTTGTTGAACCCAAATGCATAGGAGGAGTGGGAATAATTCCTCTATATTCCTGGTATCACCAAGTATGTATAGTACTACAGTTTCTTGAAATGTTTAATTAGTTGGAGAGAGTGATAAAAACTGCAAATCTTATATTTCTATTTTTTTAAATCAGGAACTCAGCTGTAGAAATTGGTATTTAATGTTTACAGAGTTTCGATAAAGAAATTGATATAACTGGTGTGAAGATTCCACCATTGCAACTGGTAATTAGCTGCCTCTTATAAGCATTGTGAATTTATACAGAAATGTTGTCTAGCTTTGTTTGCAAATATTTGCCAAAACATCTGAAACCAAAATGCTGTAGTTTTAGCATTGATATCATTATAAAAAATACATGCATATATTCCTGCAAATACAAGCGTTTGTTGTATATGCCTCACTATTCCAGTAGAGTACAAGAAATTAAGATTGTTGCTTTGTGATGCAAACTCATGATCTAGATCGCATGTTTTATTTATCACTTGAACTACTTGTTATTTGTTCCAGATGCCATATGTTTGACAATGAAATTATCATTAACATTAACAACTGCATTTTTTAAAGCAACATCTGGCACTCACAAAAACATGTAAGAGATCTGTGAGAACAATGTTTCGATTGAAATTTGGGAAAATTTTCTTGATTGGCCAAGAGCAGAAGGATTCAAGGCCTCTTTAGTGAGAGCAAAACTGGTTTTTGTCAGATGAGCATGAGGGGGGGAAACAATACTGGATATTTATTTAATAGGTTTTTTTGGGGGGGTGGATTGGGGGGCTTTGCTGGAGGAGTAAGGTGAGGGGTTGTTAATGTACAACACTAAAAACCTAATCTTCATTAATAAAATGATATAAAGATTATACAATAATATGATGCTCAAATCATAGAAATGTTAAAGCAAAATAGAAGAGAACACCTTCTGATTGTCTTCAAGCTTGAAGAAAATGATGGCCAAAACCTTGTTCTTTAGTTTTTGAGACTTTATTTGCAGTGTGTGGATTGGTAACTCTAAAGGGGAGGGGTGAATAGAGTTATCATAAATTGAAATTCCTAACTTAATTCAGATTAAAATTAAGTTAATTGCTTATGTGAAAAAGTAAGCACATATCGGATTTGTAATGGTTCATCCTCAACCTTGGGCTATGTCCATTTTTAGGGGCTATGCCCACTTTCAGGAGATTTGGTCTTTTTGACTTTGTGATTCCATTAAAATTTTCAGGGCTGGTTTAAGGAACTTTAGTAATCCATACAATGATACAAGGCTACACAAATTTCAATTAGCTCTCTGTAACACCTTGCCCTACCGCAGCTAGCTAGGGCAGGGTGATGCCTAGGATCACTAGTAATAACACAATGGAAGCATGATAAACTAAAAGCTAATGATGTATAGAAGTACATTTATAATAAGTTACTCAATATATATATTATGGAAGATCAAACTGCACAAAAATCCATGTCAAACCAAAGACTAAACATACATTTCGATTATACAAATGCATGTCTCTACATAAACCAAAAATGTGCATTGCTCTCATAAGATAAAACACATAAACATCATCATCATATATATAAGAGTATAGAGAGTTTCATACAAATATAAATACTCCATACTATTGTACATGGAAATATACATTAACCAATCCTTGAAGATTTTTCCCCTCCTCTACTCTCTTTTAGTTTGCATTTGTGCTCCTACGGCTCCCACTTATAATTAAATAAAGTCAGTATAAAATTGAGTGGGAAGCCTTTACACTTCTCTTGCTAGATGGTCAACAAGTGTTGCATTGGAGGAGAGGAATGAGATACAAGACAACCTGTATCAACTGTCAATCTCATGCATGCTCAAAGCAATACATGTACATATGATATCATACATAACACAAGCATAATCATTACTAAAGTGAACAGATGGCTATCACATATTCATAGATGCAATTACTAGCAAACATAATCAATTATACATCTGTTACACCACACTATATACATCCCCACTATCATGCCCATGCCATCATACCCGCTCCATATCATCAAACAACACATGTACCACACATTCATAGGTCAATCCTATATATATTTTCCATGCTATGACTCATAAACCGATACTATCATATACACCTTACCCATGTGGTTGCTAGCATATCCACACTTAGTGTAGCATGTGAAATGTTACCATAAGTATTCTTAAACAACCATCGCCTGCAGGTCTTTTATTCACGCAATTGGTGCTAGGGTCCATCAACCTGTGACCTGCAACCACTTGCCTTTTGGAGGTCTGGCTATAGGGATGAACACACGTATGCCATGTACCAATTGTAGGGATGAACATACCTACTCTCTTCCATTTTTAGGATGAGGCTTGAGACAAGAGCCTCACTGATGCATCATAGTGGGGGTCAATCTATAACTACCTCCAAGGTGCCTCATCACCAACCGGCCCTCACCCTTATGACTGCACAAACGTTGTTGCGAAGACATGTACAAATCTAGACTAGCTTAAGCCAACGCATGTTGCAAGCACAACACACCTAAAACAAACATAACATGACTACATACATCCACATCTAACAGTCACATTCATTTCATGAAAGCAATACTGCAACTTGACCAAACAAAATTTTGTGCTACAATCATATTTCATAAACTACATGTAATTTTTAAAAATGACCACTATTGTAATCGCCAAGATAATATATGCCCAAAAGGAAAACCAATTCCATGATTAGAAAGTACTTCCCAAGATGATCCCAATGACACTAATTTTACTTGAATCGGACTCTTGGAATCAAAGCTATGTGTGTTCAAAGTTTGATTAATAAAATAATATTTAATAATATTTAATTACAGCTAGTGATGTTTGAAACTGCCAGAAACTCCTGTGCCACAATAGGCCCCTAAAATATAATATTCGAACCATGCCAATCTTATCAACATCACATATCATATTTCACAAGTCTACATCATATCATACATTGCATATTTATTAATAAATAATTTGCAACCAAAACCATAAAATTTTAGGAAAAATATGCAAAACATGTCTAAGCTCAATCTTTTAACTATTTGCCGNAAAAATATGCAAAACATGTCTAAGCTCAATCTTTTAACTATTTGCCCCCACATGCCCACATCGCATGATCATATACACTAATCCAACACAAAAATATAGGGAAAGGTAAAGACAACCCACCAATTAAAATTATTGCAGCAGAAAATCTAAAATGAGCATAAAATAAAAAATTCGGCAAAACTCCGTTTTACTTAAATAAGTTCCGCACCCACAAATATGACCGTAGCAATTCCAAATCCAGGTTTAGAGCAGAGAAAAATCCATCCACGAAGCTCAAAATTCAGAAAAAAGTGTAGAAAAGGCAAAGGGAGGAGAGAAAACTAAAGGAAAAGAGGCTCCCATTTCTTTTTGTTTCATCCAACAGAAAATAAAAACCAAAAACCTAATTTCTATGGGTAGGGGGTTGTGGGTGAGGCGGTGGGCTAAAAGGCAACAATAAAAGCTATGCTTTTAAGCATATGTTTTTTTAAAAAATGCACAAGCAACTTCTTTTTCTTTTTCAGTGCATGGCACGTGCACAATCTAACTTTACCTTTTAAAAATTTTTTTAAACTAATTTTTTAAAAAGTTTATTTTTTAGCCCCCTAATACCTTGCATTTCAAATGTGCATAACAAACACATCGAGGCTCCAAATTAAAATCCGTTTGAACATATGAGATCCCTATCAAACGCTCTTCACATCCATATGTTAGAATCACATCCAAGCATCACACAACACAACACTATAATTCAAATGCATAAATACTGAACTCATACATAAAGCATAAATACATACTGAAGAGGTGCTCTTGTACCCCAATCCAACATCCCTGCCTGCCAGCAACATCACTTGTTTAACACATCACATAGGGCTAGTATACATATTCACATTAGTTAAGCTTGGAAAGACATCATAATCATAACATATAAAGTGCAATTATAATAAACTAGCTCGTCCCCAATAAGCCACAAAGACAACACATGTAATATATAAATCATAATTGTATGGCCATATCCAATGTATCTGAAAGGGATGTAACACTCTCCCCTCCTTGAGAATCTTCCTCCTAGAAGATCGCAGGATGAGCTATGTGCATCTTAGTCTCCACTTGCCAAGAAGCTTTTGAAGCTCCATATCTGTTGCACAAACCTTTGACCATAGGTACAAATTTACTACATAGCTATCGCAACATGCGATCAACAATCTCTATTGACTACTCAACATAACTGACATTAGACTATAGTTGTATCCTTGAATGATCAATCACATGATGTTCATCAGGCACATAACATCATAGCATAGATACATGAAACATATCATGTATATGTGCTAAATGAGGAGGTAATGCTATCTGATAGGCCACTCTCCCAATCCTTTGTAACACCTCAAAAGGACCAATGTATTTAGGAGCCAATTTCCCTTTTTGGCCAAATTGTGCAAGGCCTTTCAAGGGAGAAACATGAAGAAATACATTATCCCTGATCACAAACTCTAGGGATCTTTAGCACTGATTAGCATATGCTACCTGCCTATCTTGAGTAGCTCTTAATCTATCTCGAATCTCACGAACTTGCTCTGTAGTTTGCCTCACCAAATCTATGCTCACATGTTGATGATTTTCTATGGTATCCCAACATAAAGGTGTTCTACATGGCCTACCATATAAAATCTCATATGGTACTACCTGCAAACTCTCTTGATAACTGTTATTATATGCAAATTTAGCTAGTGGTAGCATCTGATCCTAGTGACCTCTATACTGTAAAGCACAGGCTCTCAACATGTCCTCAAAAATTTGATTCACCTGCTTAGTCTGGCCATCAGTTTGTGGATGATATGCCAAACTCATGTTTAGCTTTGTACCCATCTCCTTCTAAAATGCTTGCCAAAAATGTGACATGAATTGAGCATCTCTATCACTAATAATCTCGTCATGGCACACCATGTAGCTGCACTATCTCTACAAGAAAGAGACATGTAGTCTCTACTACACTCATCGATGCTTGTGTGGCAAGGAAATGGGCAAACTTTGTCAACAAGTCAACAACAACTAATATAGCATCACAACCATTGTGAGTTCGTGGAAGACCAACAATGAAATCCATACCAGTGGCATCCCATTTCCATTGAGGAATATTGTGGGAATGCAAATATCCTCCAGGCCTTTGATGCTCTATCTTCACTTGTTGGCAAATTAAACATCGAGAGACATATTCTCCTATAGTCCTCTTCATACCAGACCACCAATACATTTGTCGTAAACCTTGGTACATCTTTTGACTACCTAGATGCATTTGGTCTCTACTCACGTGGGCCTCATCCATCAACTGAAATCATAGAGCCTCTGAAACACATACTCGACCATCCCTTCGTAACACACCATGACTATCCATAGAGAGTCTTCCATTAGAGGTGATTTGCTGCCTCAATTCTTGACACCTTGGATCATGTTGTTGTTGCTCTCAAATTTGCTCTTGCAAATCTGATTGGATTGTCAAGCTATTAAGCTTACTTGCCACCCTACTCAATGTGTTAGTTACTTTATTAGTCTTACTAGGCCTAAATTTAATAGTAAAATCAAGCAGCTCCACCCATCCATGTTATCACAGGTTTAACTATAGTTGGCTCATGACATATTGGAGGCTCTTATGGTTAGTCCAAATAGTAACTTGCTCGCCATATAGATAATGTTGCCAAATCTTCAATGCAAATATCATAGCACCCAACTCTAGATCATGCATGGGATTTTTGGTTTCATGTGGCTTCAATTGATGAGATGCATAAGCCACAACCTATCCATTTTGCATCAACACACAACCAAATCCATCCCTTGAAGCATCAGTGCTAACATCATATGGGTGTCTTGGTGTAGGAGATACTAACAATGGAGCAGTCACCAATCTATATTTTAACTTCTCAAATGCAACCTGACAAGCTAGGCTCCAAGTAAAGTTAGTCTCCTTCTTTAACAATCAAGTCAACGCAGATGCTATGCCAAAAAAATGTTCCACAAACCTACGGTAATATCTTGCTAATCTCAAGAAGCTTCACACCTCCACTTTTGATTGCAACATAGGCCAATCATGAACGACTACAACCTTTGTAAGATCCATAGAGATTCCAGCTCCTGACACATGTCCCAAGAAGTGAATCTCTGACTGCCAAAATAAACACTTGGATGGCTGAATGTACAATTGGTACTCCCTCAAAGTTTGTAATACCATTCACAAGTGCTTTGCATGCAACTGTTCATCAGGAGAATACACCAAGATATCATCTATGAATACTATCACAAACTAGTCTAGGAATGGCTGCATCACACTATTCATGAAGTGCATGAAAATTGCTGGTGCATTGTCAACCCAAAAGGGACCACCATGAACTCATAATGACCATATTGTGCTCTGAATACTGTTTTTGACACATGTTGTTCATGAACCCACACCTAATGATACCTAGACTTGAGATCAATCTTTGAGAATATGTGAGCTCCCTGAAGTTGATCAAACAAGTCATCAATGTGTGGTAGAGGGTATTTATTTTTCATAGTCACTTGGTTTAGCTGCCTATAATCTATGTATAGTCGCAAACTTCCATCCTTCTTTTTAACAAATAGCACTGGTGCACCCCACGATGATACACTAGGGTGAATGAGGCCTTTGTCCAACAATTTCTGGAGCTGGATCTTCAGCTCTGTTAACTCTATGAGAGGTAACCTGTGTGGAGCCTTTGAAATAGGCCTTGTACTAGGTTTAAGTTTGATTACGAACTCAATCTCTTGCCTCGATGGTAAACTTGGTAATTTTGACTGAACACATCAGAAAATTTTTGAACCATAGGAATTTGATCTATCTCCACCATATTTGTTTTATATATTGGAGCCACAAAGCATCCATACCCTTTTTGAAGCATCCTATGGTACATTTGAGAGAAGATCAAATCTAGGCACATAGTCCTTGGATGGGTTTGTACTTTAATCAGAGCACCATTAATTGACTGTAATCTTAGGAGCTTTTGTTGACAGTCCAAACTCATATTGAACTGCAACAACCAATCCATCCCCAAAATTACATCATATACCCCAAGATCCATCACATGCAAATTATTAACCCATTGTACACCTTTCAATTCGATTGGCACACCTATACACACTTGATCAACTCAAGTCTCATAACCCCCAACAGAAGATACTATTAGTCTAGGAGAAAGAGAATGACATACAAGAGCTACATGATGTGCAACCGTAGGATCTACGAAAGAATGGCACTTGGATCAAATAAAATCAATACATCAAAGCCCAAAATCGTACCTCCCGTCTCCATCACTGTGTTTGGCTGCACGTCCATTGGCTGGTTTGTTAGGGTGTACACTTGCCCTTGGGTCCTTTGGTCCACTCCTCTCGTCAGAGTGATAGGTGTTCCATGTTCACCCTAAATTGGAGGTCACTGTCCTCTACCTTTGCCTTCTTGACTATTGCCTACTTGCTTCGGGCACTTCTAAGCTCAATGTCTTAGCCGCCCACATGCAAAACAATTCTGGCAATCCCTCTGCAGATGGCTAGGCTGCCCGCATCTACGACAAACAATAGATCCGCAACCAGCCCCAATAGTAGGACCATGAGCTAGTGTTGGGCGCTCACCTCCATGTCCATGAGGTTGATTGGAGGGGCTAGGCCTACCTCCAGATGTCAATGCTCTTTTTTGCCCTTGTTGTCTCTCTCTTCAAGCTATCTCCTCTAGCTGGATTCTTTCTAAATCTATAGCAACTGTCGTGGCCTCATCATAGGATGTCAATTTGAGGGGTAATATGTGGTCGTTCAAAGATGGCCTCAAACCTCTAACAAATCTATTTGCATGTGCCTGAGCATCTATATGCATTTGTGGTACATAGCTAGTAAGCTCAGAAAAATGAGCATTGTACTTTGCTACAGACCAAATACTTTGATACAATTGGTAGAACTCCTTCTCCTTGGCTTGAGCATATTGGGTAGACACATAACAAGCTTTGAAAGATGTCAAAAAATCATCCCATGCCACTTCTTGGCTAGCTCATCCTTTAGCTTGCTTCTTAGTCGTCCACCAATGCCAAGCAGTGCCAACCAATGAATATAGTCGTCCACCAATGCCAAGCAGTGCCAACCAATGAATATACTGCCAATCGGGTTTGCTGAATCGATGAGCAGCCCATTAAATCAAAAGCCTTTTGCAACTCCTCCAACCATTTAGTAGTTGCAGTAAAATCTTTACTGCCATCAACTTTAGGAGGCCCCAATTTCTGAAATTACTCTACTAGTTCCCTGTTGATATGTTGCCTTTTTGAATATCATGAGCCACCATTCCCGCTACCACTTCCCACTTCCGTGACCACGGGAATAGGAGCATCACTAGTTGCAACATGTTGCTGTAGGATTTGTAACAACTATTGTATTATATTTGGCTACCTATTTGTAGGACCATTACTAGAAATTTGAGAAGGTTGCACTTGCCTATCATTAGGCCCTTTTGACCAACGGGCCCCACCAGCATCATGACCACGTTTACGATACATATCTATAACCTGAAATTAGAAATGGGTGAGTACCCCAAACATCATACAACATCGGAGTAAACTAGCTTTGATACCACAATGTAACACCTCGCCTTGCAGCACCTAGCTAGGGTAGGGTGATGCCTAGGATCACTAATAAAAACACAACGAAAGCATGATAAACTAAAAACTAATGATGTATAGAAATACGTTAATAATAAGTCACTCAATATATATATTATAGAAGGTCAAACTGCACAAAAATCCATGCCAAACCAAAGACTAAACATATATTTCGATTTATAAAACTACATGTCTCTACATAAATAAAAATGTTCCTTGTTCTCATAAGTTACAAAAACACATAAACATTATCATCATATATATAAGAGTACAAAGAGTTTCATACAAATATAAATAGTTCATACTACTGTATATGGAAATATACATTAACCAATCCTTGAAGATTTTTCTCTTTTCTACTCTCTCTATTCTTGTCTATGCTCCTGCGGCTCCCACCTGTAACTAAATAAAGTCAATATAAAACTGAGTGGGAAGTCTTTACACTTCTCTTGCTAGATGGTTAACAAGTGCTGCACTGGAGGAGAGGAATGGGGTACAAGATAGCTTGTATCAACTGTTAATCTCACACATGCTCAAAGCAATACATGTACATATGATATCATACATAACAAAGGCATAATCATTACTAAAGTGAACAGATGGCTACCCCATATTTATAGATGTAATTACTGTCAGACAATCAATTATACATCTGTTACACCACACCACATACATCCCCACTATCATGTCCATGCCATCATACCCACTCCATATTGTCAAACAACACATGTGCCACACATTCATAGGTCAATCCTATCTATATTTTCCATGCTATGTCTCTTAAATCGTATACACCTTAAAATCCGTTTGAACCTATGAGATCTCTATCAAATGCCTTTCACATCCATATTCTAGAATCACATCCAAGCATCACACAACACAACACTATAATTCAAATGCATAAATACCGAATTCATACATAAAACATAAATACATACTAAATAGATATCAATCCAACATCCCTACCAGCAACATCATCTATCTAACATATCACACAAGGCTAGTGTACATATTCACATTAGTTAAACATGTAAAAACATCATAATCATAACATATAAAGTGCAATTATAATAAACTAGCTCGTCCCCAATAATCCACCGAGACAACACATATAATATATAAATCATAATCATATGACCATATCCAATGTATTCGGAAGGGATGTAACACTCTCCACACCAGAAGTAGTTGAAATCTAGTAGGATTGTGAATCTGAAATTAGCTCCTCTTGTAAGAGGCAGCAGATGTTGCAAGAGTAGCAGTCTTTAAAGTTGATTGAGGAAGAATAAATCATGAATCGATTTGATGCCTCGCTATTTCTTGCAATTTAGCCTATCACTTAAGCATGAATGAACACAGGTTTCAAATAACCGTTTTGTACAGGTGCTTGATAATATGCTTACTTTGGTGCAAGGTGAGATAGAATTTAAAGAATATGATCAGCTTGCTTAAGGCAGAATTTAATACCGTTCTCTTTCTTTTTCTTTCATGCAAATGATGTTTTAAAGTTTGTTGATGCTTGAGGAGTTTTGGTTAGAAGATATTGCATTGCTGGATGTTATTTTGACTTTTTTGCTTTTACATGAATATGTGCCAAGTTTGGTTCAACGAGAGGAGAGACTTAGATCAGAAGATGAGGCCAAGTTTGTTGATTTTGAGCTTGCTTTCTTGCATGGCAAATAATAACCATAAATTTGTTGTTGATTAAATCATGTGATAGAGATTTATGCTTTTGAATTTAGTTCAGTTGTTTTTGTGTCTTCATGAGCATATTTAAGCAAAGCAAAGACAATAGAATGGCTTCTAGAATTAGGATTGGTCTGCAAATTTAATTTAGGGCTAAATAGAAAGTTGCATTTGGAAAATTAGAAAACACATTTTGGGAGAAATAGAAGGCAAAAAATACAGTGTTAGAATGATGTAGTGCAACATGCTATTCAAAATAAGAAAAAATGCTTTAAGGATGGCAACAAAGCAGAAGCTAAGAGAAGATGTTGATGTACAAAATGGAAAAAAAAAAAAAAAGGCAAAAGTAACAGTTGCCAAAGCCAAACATAAAGCCTTGGATAGCTTCTATAGAAACTAGGAATAAAGGAAGGGGAAAAATCTATTTACAAACTGACAAAAATTAGAAACAAGAAATATAAGGTCATTGATCATGCCAAATGCATCAAAGAGGTAGATAAAAGAATTTTGATAAAAGACAATGAAATTTTGGATAGGTGGAAAAAGTATTTTAAAAATTATTACACGAAGAATTTCTAAGCGAAGATAACCTTGTCAAAGATGAAAAATGGAAAAGCTATTAGACTAGATAATATTCCTATACAAGTTTACAAAGCACTGGGATGTATAGGAGCTTCATGGTTAACACAATTATTTAACAAGATTTTGAAGGATGGAGAAATGCCCAATAATTGGAGAAAAAGCTTTGTTTTTCCCATCTACAAAAATAAAGGAGATGTGCAAAATTGTGTAAACTATAGAGGGATCAAGTTAATGAGCCATACGATGAAGCTTGAGGAGAGAGTCATAGAGCATTGTCTCAAACTTGAATCAATAGTATTAGAAAATCAATTTGGATTTATGCCAAGGAGATCTACTATAGAGGCTATTTTCTTGATATGACAATTGATGGAGAAATTTAGAAAAGATAGAGAAAAATAAAAAGATCTACATATGATATTCGTTGACTTGGGAAAAGTATATGGCAAAGTGCCTAGAGGTATTATTTGGTTGGCTTGATGGAGGAAAAACATCTCTAATTCAAGACATGTATGAAGGAACTGTAACACCCATCCACAGGAAGCAATTGTTAATACTTGAAGCTTGTAACAAGCTAGCTGAAAATACAAGGGTAAATTTTTTCTATTTTTCCCCTTAAACAGTTAATCAATTATCAGGAATTCAACTTGCATATAGGCCAGCATAGAAAACTATCAATTAAAATAGAGTATAACAAAGAAAATTATGTGATGCAAAGAATGGTCCAAGGATATAGCAAGAAGAGAATGCCAATATGATGATTGACATCTCTTAATACACTATGCATCCCAGGTGAAGTACAAATATGAAAATATCTAAAACTTAAAATGATATCTATAGCCATCTAGCTTAGCAAAAAGCCAATTAATTCATTACGTCACTTAACAGTATTATATTATGCACAGCCAGCACGTAATCTAACATAAGGAAGTCAAACTAAAGGAAAACATATTATTCATGTACTTGGAAAACTACAAATTGAAATATAAAATAGTACATCAATCTTTACATTTATTCACAATATCATTACCAATGATACTATATCTAGGGTTCAGCATGCAAGAAAGATCAGAAATTAGATTGTACACATTACTAAACTCGTTCACATAGACAGCTGGACAACAAGCACAAGAATCTTATGAAACAGTAATTTACAAATCAAATTATTGAAACTCTTAACAAAAGAATTAAACACAACTACATTTAGTGGCAATTAGCAAACCATAATAATCAAATTTTGGTTCAACCATTGCTGATAACAAAGTTCAACCATGAAAACCAAATAGTAACAACAAAAACCTATTCAAGATTCCTTTAATAGAATGTATAGGTATGATTTTCTCTTTATTTACTAATCGGATTCTGATTTTTTGCAGACCATAATAAATCAAATGTTGCTCATCAACAAACTTATCCAACCCAACAATTGGCCACAAGAAATGTATAACTCAATAATACAAAGTCCATTCAATTGTATAATAAAACTATTTTATTTTCTTCCAGCAACTTTCACAATAAAAATCATTTCAATAACTTTTCTAACCTAAAAATAATAAATTGCGCACCACTAACATTTAATCAAACTATCATAATAGAAAATAGAAAAAGCACCTACATTTAATAGTCATGCTTTACCATCACTAACATTTAAGAAACACAAATTAACATCTTAGATTTCTCCCACTCCATTGGACTCATAGAAAGATAACAAAATCAGACTTGAGAAGGTACACAAATAAAAATCAAAATTCAATCCAAGGATTTCAAGGGGATCATCAAGCTAATCCAAGGATTAAGCATTCAAGGGGATCATCAAGCCAATTCTTTAGCCAAGAACCAAAAATTCAACAATTCTGTAAATTTCAAAAAATCACAAAATAGATATAGGCCCAAGGATACTCTCACTTCTGTCGGTGGTAGCAATCGTTGGCAAATCGTTATGCCAGTATGCCCCAAATTGTTTTCTAAATCGTTACGGAAACAACTCTCATTTAAGTTATTTAGGCCTAAGAGTGTAGAGAATGGGTGGAGAGATCCATCAACAAAATTAAGGATTCAACAATCCAAAATTTCAACAATAAATCTTGTCAAAGTTGATTCCAACATAAAATCATAATCAAGGCAAAGAAAGGAGAAGTGCTGAGATATTGAGATTATCAACCAACACTGTCCATTACACATAGCAAGAGAATGATTCATCTTACCTTCTTGCTAAGATATCTGGCTTACCAAAAACAAATAATTACAGTATTGGACTGCTGCTCAGCTCAAATTTCTCTTTTATTTATTGTCTTCTGCAGCAGCCATAATCTTCCCTTGTTGCTAATTTTCTTTTTTTCCAGCCACAATCTTCTCATGCTGGTGTTTATTTGCTTTTTCAGCCACCATCTTCTTTTCTCGTTGTTCTTTTGCTTTTTCAGCCATTGTTTTCTTCTTCTTGTTGATTTGCTGGTCCAACCATAGTCTCCTTTTGCTACTGTTCATTTCCAGCCACCTCCTTGTGATTGAGCTCTCCTCCTTTTTCATGTGCACGCACACACACACTTTCTCTCCATTTTTCCTCCTTTTTCTTTGTTCCTAGCCCTTTTATTCACTTCAGTTTCAATTTCAAATTTGGTTGCTTTAATGTAATTGAAGCTTTACTGAAAATGGTTCTCATTATCCCTCCTTTTTTTAATAAATAAAACCTTTTTCTGCACCACCTAGTCATGAGTTCAATTCTTTCCATGATCACTCTAAAGAAATTAATAAAAATATATTCAAACAGGTTGCAGGTTCAATTCCCCAAGTTGCAACTCTCTATATTTTGAAATTCTAATTTTACCAAGTCTCAGGTTTAATTCCTTTTGATTTCATGTAGTAGAAAATTGATAAGCATAAAATATTCAAGCATAATATCCACCTATGTTCCTTCTTTCTTCAACAACATCTCACTTCTAAATTTGTTAGCAATAAATATGTAGCTATGCTTCATTTCCAACAACATTTTTCTTAGAAATCAAGTCATAAGGTGCAATGGAAGAGGTTTCAAAATGAGAATATAAAAGAGTGCAAGTTCAAGACATAAGTTTCAATTTCAAATTTGGTTTCTTAAATGTAATTGAAGCTTTACTGAAAATGGTTCTCATTATCCCTCCTTTTTTTAATAAATAAAACCTTTTTCTGCACCACCTAGTCATGAGTTCAATTCTTTCCATGATCACTCTAAAGAAATTAATAAAAATATATTCAAACAGGTTGCAGGTTCAATTCCCCAAGTTGCAACTCTCTATATTTTGAAATTCTAATTTTACCAAGTCTCAGGTTTAATTCCTTTTGATTTCATGTAGTAGAAAACTGATAAGCATAAAATATTCAAGCATAATATCCACCTATGTTCCTTCTTTCTTCAACAACATGTCACTTCTAAATTTGTTAGCAATAAATATGTAGCTATGCTTCATTTCCAACAACATTTTTCTTAGAAATCAAGTCATAAGGTGCAAAGGAAGAGGTTTCAAAATGAGAATATAAAAGAGTGCAAGTTCAAGACATAAAAGCAAGTGAAACACATTCTCTTTTAGGTCGTTAGTAATGCAAAAGTTTCCATTTCACATTCATAACTTATTATTGCATTGTCTTATGATGCCTTGAAAGGTCATCACACGACCTTTCTACAGCCATGGGGGGTACTTATATTCTATTAACTAATGAAACTTTAAAGAACAATGCATCAACAACATACACAACACTCCACATGTTCATTATTTAAAATAATATATCAATGATATATATAATATTCATAATTCATAGGTCAAGTTCATTCCACTTGATTCATTAGTCAAGTTCCTTAGCAACATGTGCATTTGTATGCATATTTAAAAGAATCATTCATACTAAGCAAAATATACCTTTTTTAGTGCTTGAAGCATAACATAAAGAAGTCTTTGTTTCTTCTTTCTTTCTAAAGCTGATTACCGAATAATTAGAATTCATACAATAACCCTTAGAGATTTTATACTCAAAATTTATATGAATGCATTCTGAAGCAAGTAGATTAGATACCCACATTATATATATATATATATTTCACATAGAAACATTCTAATTAGTTTAAAAAATCATTTCAATACACATAGGTCATGCAAAAGCATTGTAACAACCTTAGAAGAAATAATACAACATTTTAGTTTCGCTTCTACTTAGCATTTTTTATGTTCATTCCATTAATATATGCTAAGTCAATTAGAAGTATGTACTTAGTACTTTGCATCACACAACACACATTAACACAACTTAGATCAATCACAAAGAAGAATAACTAATAATTTAACCAATCATTAATACAAGCACATTAGCAATACTCTAAATCTATCACAGCCATAAAATTATAGATAATTATAGAAATCAACACTATACACTTACATCATCATAACAAAGCAAACTCACAAATGTTGCCACAAATATTAAGATGAAAATCTAAAAAAGTCAGGTTGTTACGTCTCTAAATTTATTAGCAATAAATATGTAGCTATGCTTCATTTTTAGCAACATTTCTTTGAGAAATCAAGTCATAAGTTGCAATGGAAGAGGTTCCAAAGGAGAATAAAAAAGAGTGCATGTCTAAGACATAAAACCAAGTCTAAGGACATTGATCATGTCAAATACATCAAAGAGGTAGATGAAAGAATTTTGATAAAGACAATAAAATTTTGGATAGGTGGAAAAAATATTTTTAAAAATTATTAAATGAAGAATTTCTAAGCAAAGATAGCCTTGTCAAAGATGAAAAATGGCAAAGCTATTGGACCAGATAACATTCCTATACAAGTTTGGGAAGCACTGAGAGGTATAGGAGTTTCATGGTTAACATAATTATTTAACAAGATTTTGAAGGATGGAGAAATGCTCAATAATTGGAGAAAAAGCTTTGTTTTTCCCATCCACAAAAATAAAGGAGATGTGCAAAATTGTGTAAACTATAGAAGGATCAAGTTAGTTAGCCATACCATGAAGCTTTGGGAGAGAGTCATAAAGCATTGTCTCAAACTTGAATCAGTAGTATTAGAAAATCAATCTGGATTTATGCCAAGGAGATCTACTATAGAGGCTATTTTTTTGATATGACAACTGATGGAGAAATTTAGAAAAGATAGAGAAAATGAAAAAATCTACATATGATCTTCATTGACTTGGAAAAGGTATATGACAAAGTGCCTAGAGATATTATTTGGTTGGCCTTATGGAGGAAAAACATCTCTGATTCAAGACATGTATGAAGGAACTATTGCTAAAATTAGAATATCTTATGAAACCACTTTTAATTTTCCAGTCACAGTAGGTCTACTTCAAGTTAGCCTATACTTATTTGCCATTGTTATGGATGAATTAACAGAGGAAATATAGGATAAAATCTTTGGTCTATGCTTTTTGTAAATGATATTTTATTGGTAAATACAACTTTAGAAAATATTGCTTCTAAAATGAAGAAGTGGAGGAATGCTCTAGAATCAAAAGGCTTTAAAATTAGTAGAAATAAGATAGAATATATGGCATGCAATTTTAATAACAACATAAATAATGGTGAAATATAAATGACAATTTAAGGCCAAAAAGTTTGTTATTGCAAATAGTTCTAGTACCTAGGATCAATGCTCTAATCAAATGGTAAAGTTGATAAAAGTATATGAAAAAGGATTAAGGTAGGATGGTCAAGATTGAGACGGGCTAGTGGTGTTCTATGTGTAAAAGAATTTTATTAAAACTGAGGAGAAAATTTTACAGGATAACAATAAGTCTTGTTATCGTATATGGTGTTGAATGTTGGGTAGTACAAAAGTGTGATAGAAATGCAATTGCTTAGATGGATGTTGAATGTTACCAAAAGAGATAAGTTGCATAATACAGACTTTCAAGGAAGACTTGGAGTAGCTACTATTTCAAATAAGTTGTTGAAATGATGTCTTAGATGGTCTAGGCATGTTCAAAGAAGATCAGACAACAAGCTTATAAAAAAACGTTTGCTACATTGCTGTTCGAAAAAAGCCACTAAGAAGAAGACCAAAAAGGACATGAGAAAAATGATTGAAGTGGATTTGAAGTAGTTGTAAATAAATAAAGATCTAGCTCTTCATATAGGTGAATGGTAGAAAAGAACTCATGTAATCGACCCCATTTTGTTGGGACAAGGCTAGGATGATGATGATGATGAAAGACAAGAGAAATATGAATATACTTAAGTCCTTCTTAGGATGCTTGGTCTTATTTGTTGAAGATTTATATCTATATTTAGTCACACTATGCACTTTAGTATACACGGTCATGGTGTACAACATTGTCTATGGTGTTTTATAGTATGTACTAAGTTATGTTTAATCAAATCTATTAACTAATAATAACTAATCATTGTATTTGTTCGTTCTATAGATGTGACTATTCTGTTATAACTATATAAGTGATGATCTTGGTTCAATAACAATGTACAATACAATACAATACAACAACAATGTACAATACAAGGTGCAACATAGTATTAATATTATAACAAAGATGGTTACTTTTTAGTTTATGTTCTTATGTTTGACATGTATAACACCATGGACTTATTTTATGTTATAGTGCACATTTATCTCAATCATAGTAGTCATCAAATTGTTTCTATTATATCCTAGACTTGGTGATTAACATCACAAAAGTTTAATTACTTCATCTTGGCCTGCTCTTGCTTTCATGGTTGTCGTTGTTTGGTTCACACCTGATCGTTTTCCCTTTCTCAGCTTTGGACCTTTTGCTATTGGAAGACTTCTAACCTTTATTCCTAAAATCATGAAGTTTCTTATTAACTTCAATTGCCAAACCATAAGCCTCATCAAGTATCTTAGATTCAAAGAAAGAGAACTCCTACTAGTATGTCACTTTCAAGCCTTCCAAAAAGATTGAAGCCTGCTGATATTCACTCCATGACACATTTGCTTGGTTAAGTACTTTGCTAAATTCAATATAAAGGTCTTTTCCATCTTTATCACCTTGTCTAAGGTATTTTAGCTTCAATGGCATCTTCTCTAAATATGGTTTTCTTAAAATTTTATTTTAACATGAATTTCAGCAATTTCCATTCTTTAACATACATGATTTCTTACCATTATTCCCAAAACAATGAAGTTTCTTCTCAGCCTTATGTGACAAACATAAGCCTCTTTTAAGTGTTTGAGGTTTAAAAAAAGAGAACTGCTGTCATTCCACTTTTAACCCTTCTAAAGTTTGAAGCCTTCTGATATTAACTCAATGACACATTAGCGCGTTAAATACTTTGTGAAATTCAATATAAGACTCTTTCACATCTCTCTCACCTTGCCTAAGGTATTTTAGCTTCTTTATGGATTCTTGTCTAAATTGTGTTTTCTTAAATTTTTGTTTTAAATTTAAGATAAATTCCATGAGTTGCCATTCTTTAATGGATGTGTGATTTCTTAAGACATAAGCACCACACTCCTTGGCTCACGCAGGGATTGTCATTCCCTCTAATTTAAGGTCAACTATAGGCACTTTTAAGTAATCTAGAACTTGCTCTACTATGAAATGTTTATTTAAAGTTCTAAGCAATGATAAGAAAGAGTCTATTCCATCTTTGCCATTAAAAGAGGATATTTCAAGACAAGCAAGTCTTTGATGCATCTCTGAAAGCCCTTGCTAACATGCACTCATTTCATTATCAAGTGTTGAAATCCTTTTAGAGCCCTTGGATGAGACTTGGAAGGTTGGATGAAAGGTCTATTATACCTCTCACTTGGAACTCTAGTTCCTTGAGACTTCCTTGTCTTGACTTCTAGTGGTAAAGGATCTTCCTTTCTTACCCACTACTTAAACATCATCCTCTTCATCTTGGTGCTCTATTGATTTTTGAGGAATGAATTCCAACTTAGGTGCTCTTGGTGTGGTAGGCTTGGAAAAAACATGATTGAGTTGCTTCACAAGAGTCTTGAGGGATGTTGAATTGCTACTATAACTTTACCTTTCGAATCATCTTGTTTCAAAGCTTTGTTCTTTCCTTTCTAGAACCCTTATAGGCCCTTCTATCATTACCCCATCTTGTGTAGTTGTCGTAGTTGTTATGCTATTATTGTGTCTATCTCTTTTGCTTTCAAAGATCTGTTCCACAGGGCTGCATTTTTGTATGTCATTGATTATTCTATTCTACCATTTTTGTGTAGTCATTCATAGAGGTGAATGACAAAAAGGAATTCATGTAGTTGACCCCATTTTGTTAGAACAAGGCTAAGATGATGATGATGATGATGTTGTTGTGATACCTGCAGAAATTGTGGTAGTATCTTTATGGTATTTGTTTCTCTTGCACCATTTTTGTGTTAGAGGGCTTGCAGGGAGTGTTTGTTGTTTCAAAGAGTCATTGCATGGTGGTCGTAAGTTCTAGTAGTTGTATTGTGGTTGAATTTCCAGCAACTTTGATTTGTTGATGAACTAAGTCAATTGATTGGAACCCTACAGATTGCTGATATGAGGCAGCAATGGATCAAGAACCCATAGATTGTTGACTGGAGGCAATGACTTGAAGTGTTGTTGTGTCACTGATCGCTGGTGAGGCAGTGCACAACAATGTGCATGTGCACTAGTGGAGTAGACATTGGGCTATTGGACACCCATTTTAGGGATCTAAGTAACAACTCAAACACCGGTAGCTATAAAGTTTGGATTGCAGTTGTTGATTGGAGTAGTTGTTAACATTGCCATTGTCAGTTCATTATTTGGTTTTGCAATTATTACGCATAAGCAAGGCTAGTTTTAATAACCCTAAGATAGTTTATCACAATTTAACTTAATGCCTTTCTGTTATCCTATCTACTAGCACATCTCCGGAACCTTATAGGTGGAAAAGAGTTTTTTCCTTACTAAGATTTACATCTAATTTTCTTATGTTTTATTTTTGTATTTTCGTACCGGATCTCGTTCAGGGAGGAGGAACCTCATTTAGAAGGGAAGATGATCACTACTAACAAATTTTATGGATTGAGACCTTGTTTGGTACAGAGCAATTTTGGAATTTGTTCCTAGAATAGGCTATGGTTGCATGGCAAAACTTGGTAATAGAGAGTCTAGATGTTAACTGTCTTGTTTGCGTTCACATAAGTAGAGGTACAGCACATATTAGTATTTTTATAGTTTGATTGGATAGTGTGAATATCTGTTGGATGCTAAGGTTTCCATTGAGATAAACTCATAGCCAATGTTATTGTTACTGTTTTTGCATGGGTTATTTGTATTTTGCACATGTTATTGTTTTTTGTTCTTGTGTGGTGTAGGACCCTTAACAACCTCCCTATAAATTTTTCCTATAATTATTTTTCAAATTTCCAAAACATGGAGTGAAACCTACTTTAGCAACTAATAAGAAATATAACTCAATATAATGGTGGGTTGATTACATGGCCTACATTACCTCTTATCTTCGTTAACCCTATCATGTTGATAACATATGAATTCTCTAACCCTATCATGTTGATAACATATGAATTCTCTAACCCTATCATGTTGATAACATATGAATTCTCTACTTTTCATAATTCGAATGGTTATGCATCAATTGTGTTTGCCTATCATAATTCTATTTTTATTTGTTTTTGAATTAAAGAATAAAACAATAAATAAAACACAGTTGTTGCAATCCTTTATGGAATAGATGTAATGGTAACACACACATTTAACTACTTGTGTCACAATCCCTTGCAGGATAGGTGCAACACATTTCACGTGAAATACACAAGTAAACACTCCTTAGTCATGTTCTCAATAGCTCCATATATCTAACTAATTAAATATTAATTATTTTTTTCTATTAATATAATATTATTAAAATAGAAAGTAATTAACTCTAGAGATGCATCGTGCAATTCTTATTTTTGGTATATTATGTTTATGTCACACCAACATTGGGAAATAAAAAGAAAACCATGAGTTTTTTTCACTACACAAACACTCAACTCCATATTGACCAAATGATTTTAGATTGCAAAAACATGACAACACTCCTATTGAGTCTATTGCATGATGAAGTGACCACTCAAAACACATAATGAAACAAAGGAAAATAAACACCCTTACCAAAGGGAGGAGGAGCTCAATTAGAAAATTGAAAGGGAAACAAAGAAGCCAAAGGTAACAAATGAGTTCCATATCTTGGTATTTATAGTTTTCAGAGTGGAAATGGAGAAGTGTTCTGGCCTTGGGGAGTTAGCATCAAGGGGTTAGTAGAATGGGTGTGCTAGCTCCAGGGAGGTAACATGGGGTGTGCTAGCGCCAAGAAGCTAGCACTAACACACCCCTTTTTTTCACCAAAATTGTGATTTCAAGCCCAAATGAAGTCAGGGTCAAGAATACATGTCCCAATGAGTCTCTTCAAGCTCAGAAGAGATCTGAAAGCCTTGAGAGACACTAAGACATGGCTTCAAAAAGGAAAAGTGGAGAACAAAAGGGAAATTACTTGCACAAGGCCCACAAAGACTAACACATCTCACAGAACCACACCTAGACTATAAACGAAGTGTGATAACAAAAGAGAATTCTAGTTAAGACTGCAGACATACTTGGACTCTTTACTGGTGAGGAAAAATCATAACACTTTGCTGAGTATGTGTTAGTTTATCAATCAGATCAGGCTTTGATTGTTAAGTTGCACAAGGGTTCCAGTCACATTGTCACAAAATTTTTTCTCTCTGCTTTATTACTTCTTCAAATCAAAATTCTTGAAAGGTGAATTTTATAATTTTGGTGCATACATTTTAGGCATCGCATCAATTAGCTGCAACCAACTGAAGGATTGAAGAAACACACTTTGTTAGGTAGTTACGGTAACCACATTGACCTTTGTCGTCATTGTTAAAAGAAACATTTAGTGGTTATTTTGGAAGATATTTTCAAATATTTTTGACTTTTATATTTTACTGCTGCTTTCTATATCGTCCTTATCATGTTGCAGATATGCTTACACAATGCAAATATATGTATGCCTTTGCTCAGGCTTTTTCTTTCCTTCTTTTTTTATATTTTTTTTGTTTTTGTTTTTGGAATACAATGACTATGGCTTAAATTTAAATAGAAAAGAGCATTCAAGTCCAAAGGTATGGCTCGTACTAGGTTTACTAATGCTGATTTACATTTAAAAATAGTTTAAATAAATCAACAAAAATGTCCTTGCAGGTTTGTCGAGATTTCTCTGCATGCAAATGGCCATTAAAGTTGTCAAGTTCAGATCTCTCTCTTGCAACCTTTTTTGATGATATGAACACTAAAAATTTGGAAGCCATCGAGAATATCAAAGAAATGAGTCATCAGGTCATAACATTTTCTCACTTTCTTCCGAGGTATGGTTTACCAGAATTGTATATTGAATCTCATTAAATTCCTATTTAATTGCATGAAATTTTAGGGTCTGCATTTTATTAAGTGGAAGGTCAGGATTTTGTATTAATCTTAATATGTCAGATGCAACCTGTCAGACCCCAAGACCCCAACACCCATACCCATAGAGGAATGCGACGTTTCTAATTGCTAATTCAATACTGCTAATCCAACATCATTTAACATAAACATTTTCAGAATTCACATCTAAAAAGAAAGGTTATGAAAACAGTTCCAACGTTAGCAATGTTCAAAAATCTGATGCTAGTACAGCTAATGATTCCTTAGAGCGGTTTACGAGTTCACAAATTCATACAACAATAAGAAATGACCAAAAGGCTAATCACTGCCTGGAAGGCTTACAATGGAATATACTGTAGACATTAGACAAACTCCATAACTAATAATTCCGAGACTCTTCGTCCAGTTCCCAGCTTCCATCCATAATTTCATGAGTCCGCTAAGCTTAGTAAAAAAGAGAAACCCTTTTTCACTCTAACTGAATGCCTTCCAGTGCAATGGGCAACAATGATCAATGGCTAGCAACAAAATCCAAGAATAAATTCAACTAAATGCAGTAAAAGCTGATATAAACAACTTACAGCCAAAACATGTGATACCCAATGTGCGTGTGCACACGTTTCCAGGAAGTGCATATCAAACATACAGGTAAACCAGATATATAATCAAGACCATTAGCAATTTCCACGTTACATGCATACCAAGAATGATTAGGAATCAGAGATTATAACAATTAGATATACAGAACCTTTCACCCACTTGGAACCCAGAACAGTCATCATATTATCAAAATGATCCTCACTACAATTTACTGTCACGTCCAAAATGCATTTCAAGCACAACCTCATTCCGATTAAAAGATTAGCTAAACAATACCTCCATCTTTCTAGTCTGACGTATCCACCAAAAACGATTCCCTATTGATTCAATGAGCAGCTACCAAAATCTGTACCTTCAAACAAATGTGAGCCTAAAGCCTTAAAGGCTTAAAGAATATCATACATACTGTGCATTCCATCCACGATATCCACCATTCTAGGCAACCATCATTAGGATGAGCCCAAGAAATACACTTTTTGACCTGATGCCATATTTAGGTCCATGGTCTTTGTCAATCCTGCGTTCTACAGTGATGAACTGAGGCGCCACCTCCATAAGTCCATTGCATCATTGCAATTGACCCTCCTCAAATCCCATGATAACAAGATCCAAGTGCAAGTTGCATTGCAACCCCTGTCATTCAACTGGTGATGGTGTGATGGTCTGTGTAGCGATATGTTCACAACTTGCAATCTTTTGTTGAATACTGAAAATCCGTCCACTGTTGCCGTACCCTACAGCGTGTCTTTATGAACAAGAACCCAGCCCAAACATCCACAAAATGCACATATGCTCATCATATATGATTAGATAAAACATTCATAGCTAATATAATCCAACAATAACATTCAACATTCCATGGCTATCTAGCAGGTATGAGATGATCCACCAATAACCTGCGACAATGGACAAGGAAATTCAGATCCAGAATTCAAAATTCAGATTTACCATTCAAGATTCAGAAATGTTGAATTTTTTTTTAATGATTTAGATTTTTAAGTTGCAACCATTCCATGAAAGCCTCCTTACTTGCATGATCTGCAGTACTCAACAATGGGCTGCAGTGTGGACACCTAAAATCCTGAAAAGGATGGACATGCACATAAATGCTGCACGTATAAAAAAATATAAAAAAATAAAAACTACACTTATTGTAATGACCCACTTATTCTTGGGTTTTGTCTTGATGTTTGTGGAAGTGTTTGTGAGCATGCTTTGTGGATGATGTGCTTTAAGATTCATGTAATTTAGTGTTGATTTGGCAATTGATGTATATGTAATGATGGTGATGGATTTGAGTGCCATTGATGTGCTCATGGTTATGATTTGCAACTAATTTGGTGATTTATCTATAATTTGATGATGGTGATAGATTTAAGTGTTGTTCATGTACTCATGACATGTATGATGAAGAGCACCTCTTGTATGCATTGGTTGAATGATGTAATTTTTTTAAATTGAAGTCTGCCACCTTCCCATGGATAAAAAATTATATCCTAATCCAATATATGAAAATTTCCCCTCCTTCCAAATCCTACTAAAGAAAATCACATTTTAATTATTCTAGTCTCTTTACTACCTTCTTAGAAGACATGATATTAAGTATAGTGTTACAGATTGAAGACGACTGTGGATTTATTGTAATTTTCCAACTATGATAAGAAGCTTTTTTCACCAAATAGCTAATCTTTACGCCATCCTCTCTAGAACCTGTCCACAATTCTAGCTCATTCTTCCAAGAAATAAAGGTATACCTGCATATTTGCTTGGAAGAAATTTTTATCACTAGAACTAGGCTTTCAACTTAACACCATTGAGTACAATGTTGTGCAAGATAACTATATGACCAATGTCCAGTGTTCTAAAACGACTCGAATTTACGACTTGTTATGATTGATAGCTATACATGCATACATATAATGACAATAGGTCACCAACTTCATATTTATAATCCGTATGTATGAGAATTGCCACCATTGCAAATATTACCAAGTGCACCATTTCATTAACAAAAACACCTTTACGGGCATTTTACTCTCAGGTTATGTCATAGACCTACATACATTACACAATGATGAAAACGTTTTTTTTTTTTTTGAAAAAAAAAAGCTCTTTTCAATGAAAATACTTGAAAATATTCGTATCTTCATCATCAATTTCATTTAAACATGTGAAAATTCTCTTGAAATTCCTAAAAATTTATGAAAACATGAAAATTGAATGAACTCGAAACGATTTTTAATTATGTCTGAGATCTAATGGAGATTTTGGACCAGTTCAGTTTCAATAATTTCTATGTATGGTGCTTATATATCTCAATGTACCTATTGCAATCAAACCTATGACTTGTAAGAAGTAAGCCACACATCTTAATCGACATACAATGCTAGAGAAATTTGAACACAGAACCTTCTATTTATTGAACCAATATTGTAACTATCTAAGGAGAAATACTTAATATGAAAGAAGCAATGTATATACCAGCAACAATAAAAAAATCTATACTTAAGAATTACAAATGATCTACAACTCTAAATGAATAAAGAATACATCATTATTTTACAAAATCCATTGTTCTTTCAAGGTTTGCACATTTCTGGACAATCACAGAAACATTCAAGTAGAAGATTAGGATAATCTTGAAAGCTATTTTATAAATGTAAGCGATTTTCAACAAAATGTTTAATCCATATAATTCTTTAAGATTAACATTTATAAAAAAGAGAATTCTCCAATTTAATCAAATAGTCAGGCTACAAAGAAAGATAAATGTAATATATTTATAAAAATCTTTTGCCAGATACACACTTGTATCAACGTCAAAGATTCTTACATTTTGCATATACAGAAATGATAGCAAGGGGAAAAAGGTCATCACCCAGACAGATATGATAGCTAGAAATAAGGGAAAAATAGGGTCATCACCTGGACAGTAGATCATAGAATTTTAACTTGTTTACGTGGGCATACTTTGGTTGATTTAGATTATAGAAGTACACATTAGAATCTTCACTGCATAACGCTAGGTGTTGTATGGGGAAAAGGATTAGGAATGCATCTTATAAAAGGATTGATTCAGCAACTGGATGTAAAGATTAATAGAACAAAACGTTAAGGTAGAACATGGATGTCTTAAACTATTGATAACAAAATGTAGGGGTAGAAAATCCTTGTGCCTTTATAATGCAATAGGGAAAATCAAGAGCTTAGGGGTGGCAAATTAATTCTTACAAACACGAAAGAATGATTGCAAGGTTATTTTTCAATATGGTGAGATTGTATGGCTTGAATTAGATCTGAACTTTTTTGGTCATGGTGTAACACTTTGAGAAGGGTTGTCAAAAAGGCATCAAAAGTTGGAATTTGACAGGCAGCAATTGTCCATAATTTTAAAAAGATCGTGGGGAAAGTCTCTTTGCCAGGATTTTTAAACCACGCATTTTATAATATGATTATGCATATCAGTTGACACATTCTTCAAAACTGCTGACATCTACTAGTTGACATGTGATAAGATGCCATGCCCCAAGGCATTAAGGAATAATAACTTCTATTATTTTTTTTCTTGCTAAAAACAATTGACAGTGCCCATAACGTCACCAGGCCTTCCAAACTAACGTTAACCAACATGTATTTCTTTAAATAAAATTTTACCATATCATGTAAAAAATGGAAAACAATTCATGTAAGATTTAATTGGGTTTTTACAATTATGCTAACTTAATACCGACAAGTAAATTTACTTAAGAAAATAGATTGTACTGATGGGCAAGTTTTGGATGATTGCTTTATCTTGCATTTTAGCAGTTACATTTCCTATCACCAACAAGCGTAAGATCCATAGGGTCTTAGTGGACATTTTAAAAACAATTCAGTTTCAGTTTCAGATAATTGGACCTTTCAAAAATACATGTATTACCGACTTCTCTTACATTGAACATTGCTCCGTGGTGTAACACAGTTGTCCCAGAAAACTGGGATTTATTATGTGATGCGATATTATGTAGCATGATGTTCTCACACTAATTTTCTAGTTAGAACATGTTTTACTCGAACGTTATTTCCAACTAACTTTGGCTTTGAAAAAAATGTTATAGGCCAGAACTTTGTCCCGAGAAGAGGATGTTATTTTTTCCTAACCTTCCCAAGGTGATTGGAACAGATCTTTTGAATTATTGGTTAAAAAGGATCCACGGACCAAAAGGAAATTCATCAGCGTGCCATGTTTTTGGGCATACTCATTTCTGTTGGGATTCTGTTGTAAATGGCATTAGGTGACATTTTCCTTTAACAAATTTTTTTAAAAAAATTAGATTTTGAATGCATCAATGCATGTGAATCATGATTTATTAAAAATAATTTGTTGTCCGCATCATTTTGCAGATACATTCAAGTACCATTAGGATACCCTAAAGAAAGACAAAAAAGGTTGGGCAAAGTTGAAAAATGCCTTCCTTATTGCGTTTACGATTCTGAGCATGGAGGTTTACAGAATGGCTATTTACCCTGTTTCTGGTCTGATTATTATCGTGTTAAACCCAGAGAGCCAGATAATGTTGAACTTGCTCCATGGGTTGCAAGCATTTATAAAAGAATAAAATGAAAGTAAAATAATGTGAATCATGTATTTAAAAAGCAACATTCTTTTTCCATTAATTTAACTGCTAAGAATTATTTAAATCCTCCACGCTCTTGAACGACCATGAGCTGCATGGCCACCTGTAGTATTCCCTCCTACGGGTGGGGGTGCTATTGCCCTTGTTTCCTGTTGACCGATCTGGCCTTGTTTTTGTGGTACAAGTCTAAGGCGTGTGGGTGTGGGGATTGGGGCTCAGTGCTTATCCCCTTTCCCCCCTGTTTTCTTGGTGATCTGCCATTTGGGTCTGTGTTGAGTCCAGCCAGAGGCAGCTGCCCTTGGGTTGGGATGTCTGTCTCCCCCCGTTCGTGGTTTAGTCTATGTTGGCCACCTTTGGTGGCCCCGATTTGTACTTTTAGTTTTTCTTTTCCAACAATTTAATTTAATACTGAACATTGGCTCAAAAAAATTTATTTAAATCCAAGGCAAATTCACTCCTGATTTTTAAAATTTTTTGGGAACAACAAAAAGGAAATTTTTACTAATGAGATTTGAGGTACAATCACAATTGTCTTTGTTTTTTAGACATCAACCAAAAGGCATGATTAAAGTTCATTGCATAACTAGCAAAACAATACAAAAAGTAAACCCATCATTCCAAAAAATTAATTGATTCCTAACCTTGGGAAGTAAAAAGTATAATGCTGTAAGATTAAAAGATCAGCATAGTCAAATCTCATTTTACATTCTTGATTTTTTATTTTTCACATGGAAGCAGAGAAATGCCCATGTTTTTGAAGGCTAGCTAGTTTCTCCTTCTACCCATGTTAATTTATCTTTAATATGTCATTCTCTTCTTCACATTCATGCAAAGGACAGAAATAGTGCTATACATAATAAACAGCACAGCGTATTATAAAAGATTCAAAATTGTTAATTCTAGGATGGGTAAGGTAGCTTTGTTTTGCAGAATATTTGGGAAACTACTCTTCCTTTCTAATATTATTTTATCTTAGGTATATTGTAAAAATGCTAATTACATTAGCTTCATGATATTAGTGTGGTTGTCCCTCATTTTTATGTATGATGGTTGAAGTAATTCCGAAGGTAGAAGATTTTTCTTGGATTGTCTTCACGTTCATTGTCATTGGTGTTAACTTGGGTTTACTTTTGCTACTCATTCCTTTGGGTATTTGGAAAGCTTTATTTTCAATTTGTGCTCCACGTCATTTTTTATTATTAATTTAATATTTTAAAGGTTTTAGAGAGGTATGGGTACGAGGGCATTCTTGCTTATGGATATGGATTAACTAGTCCCCCTAAATCACATTTTACATTGTACTCTTCAACTTTTTTGGTGCTATCATATCCAAATTACTTTCTATACTTTCAAAAAGTTTTATTGATTTCTTTCTTTCCAAGGGTTAGATTTACATCATCATCATCATCTTAACCTTGTCTCAACAAAATGGGGTTAGCTACAAGATTCAAATTTATGTGTGCTAGTAAAAACTCTTCAAATTTTATTAGTACACCATTCAACTAATCCAAAATGAAGATGCAATAAGATTATAGGATACTCTACTAATCCAATAGATCCAAAGAATCTATAAATGTAATAAAATTTCAATTTCAGTTTCAATTTTAAAAATCTAATTTGTTGATGTCCAAACTTTATTCCAAATATTTGCAAAGTGCAAGGCAATGTACAAAATAAGATTGGTGATACATTACCTAGTGGTGATACTCTTGCTTGAGAAGCTCAAAGTTATGGGTTCGATTGTAGTGGGCAATGCTATATTATAAAGTTCTAATTTGATTATATGTCTTAGGGGTAAATATTATTAAAAAACGTTTAAGGTTCCAGTATCCCAAAAATTAAATAATCATGGGTGTCAAATCCCAAAAATAATTTTAATATTAAGTGATGAGCGACGAGGTACCCCTACACTCAACCATACGAATACAAGCGTTTCACGCACGATCCAGTCAAATTCCAAGGACCAAGTGCTTATGCGCCCTTGTGGAACAAGGCCGGGTTGGTTGATCATTGTCTTCCTCAGCTTACTTGTATGTCACAATTGTATGGTTAAGTAAGCTTAAGACATATGATTTTTATATCTTTTATGTTTTTATGTCCTGCGCTAATAAGGGAGGAGAGAGAGATAACTAAGTAACTAAATTGATTTAACTACTGATTAACTAGGCTTTAATCAATCCTAACACCAGTATCCATTCTCACTTGCCGTACACATCCTGAACCAGTGCAACACTACTGGGATTACCAAACGCTAATCGTTACTGGGTTACCAAGTGTCACACGCATGCTCGAAGTGATCGTATTAAGTGTAATTTAACGATTTGCTTAATTGATCAAAATGAATTGCTACGCTAATAACATAAATATAAAGTGCATAAAATAAAATAAATGCATAAGAAAATAAAATAAAAGAAATGCATAAGAAAACAAATCTCAAGTGCTGCAAGGGTGAATCAAAGAGCTCGTTTTTATTGCCGTACACAAGGTGTGCTCAGGTACACAATGCTCGAATAAAGATCCGTCCACACTTTGACCTCCTGCTGTGGGCACTTAGAAAATACTCTAACTTTCAAACATATTACAAGAGTTTAGCTACTTGACTACTAAAAGACCTCCTTCCAATTGTGCGCCTAGGCATTGTATTTATAGGCTTGGGAGCAACTACTCTAATAATTAGAGTAAACGCTAGAGTAACTGCTCTAATAATTAGAATAAACCATTAGAGTAACTACTCTAATAATTAGAATAACTACTCGAGCAACCGCTAGAGTAACTTGCTCTCATCATTAAGCAAAAAATTCAAACTACACCACATGAGTAATATCAAGTAGAAAACATCAAAAACCACTTGGAAACAAAAAACTCACCAATTTTAAGGATGTCAACTTTGGTGTACAATCTTACAATTGATACTTTGAAAACTTAAGAAGAAAATTAATTGTAAGTAGGGAGGATGGTCCTAATCGTAACAACATTCACATCATTTTCAACTTTTATGCTTGAACTTAAAATAAACAAAAGATTCAAATGGCAATAGAAATATTTGACAAAATACCAACTTTTGTAAGTGAAGAAGATCCAATAGAAAATGATTGTACATATTGTTCATCACAATATATCTTATGCTAAGAATATTTATCATTTGTGTTAATGCACTTATAAGTATACATTTTAAGCTTTGAGTTGATAGGATTCTTGTCAAATGAGGAAAAATTTTTGTTACAAGCTATCCATTTAGACTAATTAATACTTTCTATAGATAAAGTATTCATAGAAGATTCTATCTTCTCTAGTTTCTTTATTGCCATTTGATCATTCTTATCATTGACAATAACTTGATTTTTCATATCTTCACTTTCAGATTGTTTTTACACATCCTCAACTTCAATAAATTTTTTTCTTTTCCTTCACAATTTTAACATGGTTTTTCTTTTCCTCAACATCTTTTTTCTTGATAAAAAAAGGACAAGCATTAAACAAATATCATTCACAATGACAAAGGTTGCAAAAATTAAGAAGATTATAATATGCAATTGATCGAGTATAACTCTTCTCACCTACTTGTAATACCAATTCCTTTTTATAGTAAAGAAAATTGATTTCAATAGAAACAACATCTACTAGAATCAATTTGTGGAATATGATGACTAGATGTTCCATAATAGAATTAGATAGATCTCATTTATAAATCTATATTAAATAAGATGATATCCTATTTATGTAATTCTTATCCAATTCTATGTTTAGTTTGTCCTATATTAAGAAGATCTTTAAATAANGATCCCGAATAAGGGAGAGCCGCCTCTTATTTATAGACATGGCAGTTGACTGCGATATCAGGTACGCGATATCACAGGGAAGGATGCGATATCGCGTACGCAATATCGCGGGGGATGCGATATCGCGTCGGACGCGATATCGCGGCCGACGCAGACCGTGTCTCATCAGCGGCTGACTACGATATCGCGTACGCGATATCGCGACCCATGATATAATGTGGATGCCTTATCGTGGGTGCCTTAACACGACCGCCAGCAATATGAGCAATTTCATGTCTCATCAATAAGGATCATCCCCATGATTTTTAAGATTGATGCTTATCTCTCCAAATCTATTCTTGGGAGATCAAGGCTTATATAATTCTAGCAACACATATTCATTTATGAGATAGAGGGAATATAGAAGACATATAGAAGTAAGAGAGTTTAACAAGAGTGTGCTTGTTCTAACAAAGTTCTTTATTTCCTTTAAGCTTAGATCTAGATCTAGGGCCCTTTAGATTTTTCATTTGGTATCGGAGCAGGTTAGCTCAGATTCTTGACAATAGATCTCTCCAAAATGGCTCAAAATCATGGATCCGTATCTCTTCAAGTTTCTGTATTCAATGGAGAGAATTATGAATATTGGGCAATCAAGATGTAGACATTTTTGATCTCACAAGATTTGTGGGATCTTCTTGAAAATGGATTCCAAAATGTTGATCAAGCAACATTTCAAGCCTTGACGGAAGATGAAAAGAATGAAGTTACAGAACTTTGTAAGAAAAATGCAAAAGCATTATTCATCATTCAATCTAGGTTAGATTTGACAATCTTTCCCAAAATTGTCATGCATCGAACTAGCAAAGTTGCATGGGACGTAGTGGAGATTGCATACAAGGGATCATTAAAAGTTTGTGTTGTCATGTTACAAGTATTAAGGAAAGATTTTAAATCTTTGCACATGCTAGATTTAGAGAATATTGATCAATACATTAGCCAATTTTAACAAGTTTGAAATGGACTTGAATCTTGTGAAGAAACTCTTGAGGAAAGGCGTGCTGTTGAAAAGATCCTTCGAAGTGTAACTTGACAATATGATCCTATTGTCGTGGCTATTGAAGAAGTACGAGATTTTGATAAGATGACCATGGTTGAGCTACTAGGAAGCTTAAGGACATACAAGCAAAGAATTGCCGATTGGTGAGGATTCAACAACAAATGCATTTCAAGCACAATTTTAGAGGACATCCAATTAAAATCAAAATCAACATCAAAGATCCTCAAGTGGATCCTCATTCAAAGGATGTGGATGCGGTCGTGGCAGATCTGGAGGCTGTGGTCGTGGAAGATCAAATCAATCAAAGGAATGTAAGCATTGTGATTTCTATGATACCAACACCCACAATACTCTTGAATGTTGGTTAAGGAAGAAGTATGAAAAGAAGAGCAAAGCAAAAATTGTAGAACATGAAGATCAACAAAAAGGTGAGAAATTATTTTACATTGAAAAGGAGGAAGATCCACTCTTCATCTCTACAAAGGTACCAGATGTTGGCAACAACAACAATATTTGGTATGTTGATAGTAGATGTAGCAATCACATGATAGGGAATAAGAAACTATTCTCTAGCTTGGAAAAATATGATGGAAAGGTAACTATAGGTAATGGGAAGAAGTTAACCATTGGCAGGATTGGATCACTTGCCTTTACAACAACTCAAGGTAACAAATATGTTATTTTCCCATTTCTATTTTGTTCCAGATCTTTTAAAGAATTTATTAAGTGTGGGGCAATTATGTCACAATAGGTATCATGTTGAATTTGAAAAAGATGTTTGTAAAATTTCGAAGGCTAATGATGATAAAGGTATTGCTATTATCCCTATAAGCAAGAATCAGATGTACAAGTTGCAAATGCAAAAGGATGTTCATTGTAGAAAATCAAGGTGGAAGTAGAAAATCAAAGTGGCAATATAATTAAGAAAATATGAACAAATCGTGGTGGCGAATTTTTATCAAATGAATTTGATGAATTTTGCAAGAAAAGTGGGATTATTCATCAAATTACCACATCATTTACACCTCAACAAAATGGCATTGTTGAGAGGAAAAATAGAACAATAGCAAGATGTCTACTTCAAATGTCAAGTTTAGAAAATAAGTTTTGGGTAGAAGTTTGTGCAACATCAATTTATCTTTTAAATAAGGTGCATCAAGATCAATTCAAAATAAAACACCATACAAATTATGGCATGGTTATCCACCCAATATTTCTCATTTGAAAATTTTTGGTTCACCTTGCTATGTGCAAATCCCTACACAAAACTAGCAAAATTTAGATATTAAAGCTATGCCTTGTATTTTTTTTGGTTATGCCAAAAGTACCAAAGCCTACAAATGTTATGATAAAAAAAATAAAAGGGTGATAGAGTCACGTGAAGTCCATTTTAGTGAACTTGAAGCCAAACAATGTAGAGGGCAATGTAGGGGACAGACTAAACCAAATACCATAGAAAAGTATTTTTGATGGCAATGTGGGATAGCAAAATATAATTGTTGAAGAACGTAAACAGCATAGGTTTGAACTTGAAGATAAAATGACAGAAAACAACACCTCTTGTGCCTACCATCAATGTGATTTAGCAAGCCACAGTGAATAAATCACTAGCAACAGCGGCAATCACAATAGATCTAATATTTCTGCAACAAAAGCAACACCCATCGATCAAAACCCTATGACGCAACCAAATTATATACCATGTACAAGGCAAAATATGATTTCTGACCAACCAAAAGCAGGTTTGATGTGGGACCTACAAAGGTCATTGAACAGCAACAAAATAATATTTACTTTGCAGAAAACGGCACATCTGTTTTCCAGCTGCAGCGTTTTAACTTCCGCCGTGGGCATTCATGCTTGAAGCAGCCGCGGAAGCAATATCATCACCAGTTAACAACAGCAGCCGCACAAGGCAACAGCGACATCTACTTTCACGTGATTGGCATACTGGGTGATCCTGGGTGATCTTTCTGGCCAACAAATACTATACCAAATTTTCAGCAGTAAATACCTCCGTGGACTGTTTTTTTCGTAGCAACGTAGAAGAAAACGTGCTTGCTGGTATCAACCTAGAACACCCAAACCAACGACAAATCTGCGTACTAGTTGCAACACTAGCATGGTCATAAGGGTATTATTTTTCCTAATTTTTCTGCTGCGTCATCAATGTTATTATCTCTTGCTACATTACAGCATAACGAAGGCCAAATATACACCCTTGCTCATTGGCCACCCGCAATCTATTATTTTACAGCTGACAATGTAGATATCCAGCTGCCCCAACAACATTTTCCACCTTGGCCTCTATACCTGAATTTGGACATAGATTGTTCCATGGCTGACCATTTTTTCCCTAATTTTTTGTACTCAATCCCATCCAAAACTATTTCCAACATTGCTCTATGTTAGGATAAAAATCATAATGTTTCTCACACCAATACTATGTAGTAGTGGCATCACATCTCATTCGTTCTTACAGGCCAAACCTCTGTTGCACCATCACAAATCATTTTTTCTAAGACACATTTTACATCAACAATGTCCACTCCACGGTAGATTCCATCCACATCTTGATTGGCTACCTATCATCTATCCCGCTTCACAAATGTTGGATATGAATTTCATTAGGCACATGACCCATAATCACTTTAAGGAGAACAATGTATGCTCAACCCAAAATATGGCGGACACTAAAAATGCTCTTTTCAACACCATGGATGATGAATTCTTTGTGCTACTTATGCCGATGAGGAGGAGCAATGATGGTTTGTTGTAATTGTCCACAGTTGACGAAGCTGCGCATGAGACTCATTGGATCACAGCTATGGAGAAGGAGCTGTAACAAATTCACAAAAACAATACTTGGAGCCAAGTTCCTCCTTCATTTGGTAAGTCAATAATTGGTTTAAAATTGATATTTAAAATTAAGAGAAATCAGTATGATGAAATAGAAATATTCAAAGCTCGCATAGTCGTCAAAAGATATCTCTAATAGTAAGGCAGAAACTTTGATGATAACTTTTCTCCTGTTTCATGGATGTAATCCATGAAAATCTTTCTTACCATTGCGACACAAGCTAGCTATGTGGTTTAAATATTTCTCATTTGAAATACATTCTTTAATGGATTTTTTAATGAAGAAGTTTATATGGAACAACCATTAGGCTTCATTGATGAAGGAAAACAAAATCATGTTTACAAGCTCCATAAAGCATTATATGGGCTCAAGCAAGCTCCACGTGCATGGTATGCACGTATTCATATATTTTTTAGGTAAGAAAGCTTTACTAATCTTCAGTCCCAAACAACTATATATAAAAAGATTGAAGATGCGACCTTGAAGATCGAAAGTCAACTTCTGATTTTTGTTTTTTCTTTGGTCCATCACTAATCTCTTAAGGATCAAAGAAGCAATCTACAATTGCACTCTCAATAGCAAAAGTAGAATACATAGCTGCATCAAATCCTGCTACTCACGTCATATGGATCCACTCTATTTTCACTAAAATGGAATATATACTTGAACTTTCCATTTGCTTATACTGTGATAGCACAAGTGCTATTGCAATGGCTTACAATCTTGTTCATCATAGGCATTCCAAGCACATAGATATCAAGCATCATCATCTTAAAAGCTTAATTTAAGACAACATACTTAACATGGAACATTGTGCGATTGAAGCACAAATGACAAATATTTTTACCAAGATTTTGAGTCATGAGAAGTTTGATCTTTTAGAGACTTCTTTGCAATGGAACCTTTTACCATCATTGGGGGGTGGGGGTGGGGTGCGGTTTGTGGAATTTGATGACTAGATATTTCACAATAGAATTAGATAGATCTCATTTATAAATCTATATTAAATAAGATGAGATCCTATTCATGTAATTCTTATCCAATTCCATGTTTAGTTCGTCTTATATTAAGAAGATCTTAAATAATATGATAAGGATCATCCCCATGATTTCTGAGATTCATGCTTATCTCTCCAAATCTATTCTTGAGAGATCAAGGCCTATATAATTGTGGCAACACATATTCATTTATGAGATGGAAGGAATATAGAAGACATATAAAAGTAAGAGAGTTTAACAAGAGTGTGCTTGTTCTAACCAAGTTCTTTATTTCCTTTAAGCTTAGATCTAGATCCAGGGCCCTTTAGATTCTTCATAATTTGTGTGGAAATATATTCCATATGCTCAATGGAATCAAGAAGACTAACAATTTTCTACTCAACTTTTTAGAAAACTCAATAGAAAATTAAATAACTCGACAAGACTGAAACTTAGGATATTTTTTAGATTCGATAATCTAGAGTCCAATTACAAATGATCATCACTTCATGCTCATGTATAAATGATGCTATATCTAAAACATGTTGTACCATCAAAGTAGTTCCTAAAACAAGAAGCGAAAAAACATGAGCATAATACCCAACATGAATGACTTGAATATTATGCTTTTGCATCGAATTATTTAATTACACAACAAAACTTCAATTGTGAGGCAGGTACCCCAAAACGTAAATGAACATATGTGGTGATGTAAGATCAACAAGAAGTAACTCATATGCATTATCAAGGAAAACAAAATCAGGTGTCTTATTTGCATCAACATCACTAGAATTAGTTGTCATAAATTTTTTTCACCAACTTGTAAATATGCATTTTGATAATTAACAAAAATTTATACCTTGATAGAATTAGTAGAAATATTAGCATCAATTGAAGAAGTTGAGAATAATTTAGAATCCCTCATAGGGGATATTTAGAGAAATAGATCCATGGAGAAAAACTGAAAAAAAAAAAAACAGATTTACTAAAAAAATTAGATCCCTCTAAAAAAATTATTACTAATAAAGATGATAAATAATATTCTATTATCTAATCTTAAAACATGGAGAATGGTGTGAATACAAAGAAGTTAGCACAACCATCTTATAATCTAAATGTAATGTTAATTATATTGAGGGGTGTTAGACCTCGCAAATAATATTGGTAATAAGGGGATGTTGGATCCCAAAAATAATATTAACATTAAACAAAAAAAATTCAGAGTATAACATATACTTAACATTGAATTGTAAATAGGAAAAACAACATGCAAAGTTAAAAACATTCTAATTTTAGGGATGTTTACTCATGTGTCCAAACTTAGAATTGAAATAATGCTTTGAAAAATTAAGGAAAAAAAATAATTGTTAGCAGGGAGAAAGATGCCAGTCTTAACAACATTTACATTACTTTCAATATCCATACTTGAACTTAAAATAACAAAAGGATTCAAGGTAGCAATAGAAAGATTTGACAAAATACTAACATTTGTAGGAGAGGAAGATCTAATAGGAAATGACAATATCAATTGTCCCAAAAATTTTCTATCATAATTGACCTTATGTTGAGATTTTTATAATTAGAATTAGAGCCACTTCTTAGTATAAGGTTTAATCTTTAAGTTAACAATATTTTTGTCAAATAAGAAAAAATTTTCTTACAGGTTACTTGTTTGGACTAATCAATGCATCTTCTAGAAAAAATAATTATAAAAGCTTTCATTTTCGATGATTTCTTCATTACCATTTAATCAATCTTATCATTGATACTAACTTGATTTTCCATAACATCAAGTTCAAATTATTTTTTCCTATTCTCAACTTTAACAAGTTTTTTATTTTCCTTAGCATCTTTTTTCTTGAGTAGAAAAGAATAAGCATTAAACAAATGTTTTTCATGATGACAAAATTTATAAGAATTTAGAAGTTTATAATATATGATTTGTCTACTTTTAATACCAATTCTTTTTTATGATTAAGAATATTGATTTTAACAAAAAAAAAAAAACACGTCAACAATAACCAAATTGTGTGGGAATATATTTTATATACTTAATGAAACCAAGAAGGCTAACAATCTCTTGCTCAACTTTTTCAAAATTTAGTGGAAGATTAAATAGCTTGACAAAATATGAAATTTTAAAATATTCTTCAGATTCAACATCAAAATCTAGAGTTCACTTACGAATAACCAACACTACATGCTTGTATATAAATGATCTTACATCTAGGGCATAATGCAGCATTAAAGCATTACTTAGCTCAACAAGCAAAAAAGTAAAATAAAATAATACCTAGCATAAATGACTTGAATGTCATGTTTTTGCAGTACATCATTTAACTATGAAAAAAAACCTTGATTACAAGGTAGATTACCCAAAATTTGAATGAACACATATCGTGACATAAGATCAACTATAGATGCATATCAAATTTTTTCTCATCGGGTTGTAAATTTGCATTTTAAGAATTAATAGAAATTTCTACTTTAATAGAAGAAGTAGAAACTTTGAATTAGTTGAAGAAATTAGAGGTAATTTAGAATCCCTATAGGAGAATTATAAAGAGATCAAATCTACTAGAGAAAAATTGAAGAGTGAAAAATTAGTTTTATTGGAAAAAATTAGATCCACTAGTATTAATAATAAACCAAAAAAAAAAAGAGCAAGAAAGAAAAACATATTTAGAGTACATTGTAGGCTTAACATTAAGTAGAGAACACCAAAAGCAACATAGAAAGAAAAATCTTTTCCATTATAAGGATCTCTTCTCAAGTGTACAACCTTATAGTTGATATTTTTGAAAAATTAAAGAGAGGAAAACTAATTGTTAGTTGGGAGGATGATCCCACCCTAACAACATTGACATCACTTTCAACATATGTTCTTGAACTTAAAATATCAAAAGAATTTGAGGTAGCAATAGAAAGCTATGACAACATAAATGCATAACATACATATAAAGTACTCTTAATATTCATTCCTTAGCCTCATATGTATTTGAGTCTAACTAATATCTAGATTTTAAAAATAACATTAAAATTATATAACTATGCTAAGTGCCATAATGAAAATGTTAAATAAAATGCTTTAAAATAATAAAATTCATAAATGAAACTAACATCAAAATAAAGTAGTATGTGGAAATGATTTTAACTTCACCAATGCTAATCCCAAGTTTGGATAGGAAAGGAGGATTAGCATCAAGTTGATAGTCAGCTATAAAACTATGTCAAATCTCATGGATGAGTTCTTTTTTAGATTTTGTAGATCCTAAGACATTTCCAAGATGCAATGCATAATAGTTACCATGCCCAATTGTTGTGCGGCCATGAGCTTGTTAAGGTGTCAAAGGTGATCTGAAAAAGTTACAAGTAAACAAGCATCTAGCTTTGCATAGAGGTGAATACCAAAAAAGAACTCATGTAGCCAACCCCATTTGGTTAAGACAAGGCTAGGATGATGATGTGGAAATGATCTTAATCTTATTATTAAATTAAGTTTGTTACACATGAAGGGAGGTATTGAACCCCAAAATATGCAAATAGTTCAAAATAAAAATATAGAGTATCTCAAAGGAGAGATTCTAAAGAAAAAGACCAATGGTTTTTGGGATGTTTTTTCATGTTTTCATCTTTACAAGCAATCCTGAAAAGCCATTCCTCTGGGATAGAAAAATGATCAAGCCTTGCCCTTATTTAGAGGATCCTCATGGGTTTTCACTTCTTACCAAAAGGTTTCTTAAAAAGAGAAGGAGAAAGCTCTCTCTAAAGATAACAAAAGTGTTAATTAGAAATAATGAATAAATAGCAATAGAAGCTAAAAGCTTCCTCAACTAGAGCCTCTAAAACAAAAAGAAATAAATATTGCAGAAAACAAATTAATTGTTTAGTTTTCACTTTTTTACTTGAAGTTGTAACTGAAAAGAAATATCTATTTAAAATTGATATTTAACTCCTAAACAAAGATCATAGTTATGCTTTTGTTACTAGAAAATAAATGTACATTGAAGCTTCCAAATAGGAAAGATCACAAGTAGTCGAAGATACTTCCAAATGCAAAAGAAAAGAAGTAAACAAAACATGTTAATTATTAAGAATAATACCATTAATTCTTGGTTGAAATTTATTATCAATTCTAAATGTCCATTTTTAAGCATGCTATGTAACTGGTGATAAACCGATTTTTTCACTGATGCGATATTGTCTCAACAATATCATAGCTCATCCTACATCATTGTTTATGCAATGTCTCAGGATGTATGCAATCCTATAAATACCAGCACTTGGGCACACAATCAACAACTTTTGATTCCAACCCTTAGCATAATTCTTGCAGTTTGTTTTCATAGTTTTAGAGATACAGTGAATGCCTACAGTGTGGTGTTAAGCAGTTGATTGGCATCTTTATTTGAGTAAATTTTACTTGGACATATTTTATGTGTGACAATAAAGATCGAAGATGTTTCTCATCATTGTAATATTCCTTAATTTCTTTATGCTTTACTTAGAATAATTTTCTTTCTTACATAGTTAATCGTTTATATTTTAAGAACTTTACTTTCCATGTTTACTAGTTAAGTGGAATGGATACGACTAGTTTTGAGCACTAAGTGTAGTTATCTAGTAACCTAGTAGTGGCATTACTTGATTCACTCAGTAGTAATTTCACTTAGTAATCCCAATAATTATTACATGAGTCCAAGGCATGTACAGTAGACTAGGACCGAATATCCATTACTCTAGGCTAAGATAGATTTATGTTTTCATAGTTAACTAGACTTAGATTTTAATCTCATTTCAACCATGTTTATGATTAGGAGCATTAAGAACCCTATAACATCATCTATCATATGCCAAACTAAGAGTTAAACCATACACTAAGATTTCACTAACTCGAAGTGGAAAGACAATCGTGAACCTCAACCTCAACTACTAGCACAATTACATTGTCCATCTATAGATTATGATCTAGTCATGCGTAGACACTCATGAATTGCATGGTAGAGTGTTGGGATACCTCCACCACTCATCATTGGCACTATTGCCTGGGATGTGTCAATGTGTGTTAAGTAGTTACTTTTATAAATTTTTTGTATTAAGACCTACAAAGTTTATCCTTTACATTTTTAATCAATTCTAAAAACACACTAATGAGCAGCAAGGTATCCCTATGCCCAATCATATGAATCACAAGTGTTCACACGAGATCTGACCGAATTTTGCAGACTTTATAGTTTCTGGTGCACTAGCCTTCTAGGAGATGAATCTTGCCTTAAGGTCATTCGTTGTCTTCCCAATTACACTTACGATGTACATTGGTATGGTTAAGTGTAATTGAGACATTTGATTTTTATATTTTGTATTTTATAGTTTGGTGTTGAAAGAGAGATAAAAGTAATTGGATTAACTAATTTAATTTAACTAATTAACTAGTATCTAACTAGTCCTAATATAAGCATTTGGTCTCGCTCTTCACACACATCCTGAACCCACATATCCACTATTGGGTTACCAAGCACTACACTACTGGGAATACCAAGCAATAACGCTACTAGGATTACCAAGCGAATACATGCTATGCTCGAAGCAGTCATGCTTATGTTTAATTTATCTAGCTTATCTTACTTAATTTCTTCATTAGCTTAATTACTAGAAATATTTAATAAATAAATAATTGAAAACATTAAATGCATAAATGAAACATTTAATCTATCTAAAGTGCTACAAGGTTTATCAAAAAGCTTATCTTTATTGCCACACACACTGTTGTGCTCAGGTACAACAATGCTTGAATAAAGATTTGTACACTCAATAACTCTTGCTACGGGCACTTGGGAGAAAAATTATAACTCTCAAATGAACAAACTACAAGAGCTTCGCTACTATTAAAATCTCATTGCCATGAATGTGGTTGGTAGGTGTGTATTTATAGGCAAAATGCGGACACTGCATCGACAGGGCCTTGTCTATGCATGATACGATGCATCAACGAGGCCTTATTGACGAGGCCCAGTCGACAAGGCCTCGTCGACGTAGCCAAGAAACTGTGACTCATCATACCCCCATGACTGAGCAAAAACTTATCCTTGATTTTTTTAAAAAAATTAGAAAGGTATGGGATTATTGACTAACCTTTCATAAACAAAAATAGATTGACTAGACAAAATTGGAGTGCCTGAGTGTATGGAACACATTACAAAAAATGACGGTGTTCATAATACAAAATTGAACACCATGACATGATTCTCAAAATTAGATAGCACGTTCCTTGATGGCATGAAGCTTGGTGGAGAAGATCAGAAAATCTTAGGCGATGGTGGCTCTTAAGGTTCTAAGGGATCTTCATTGGCTTCACACACATGCAACAGTCAACGTGGCTATGACTATCTTGTTGTTGCTACAACTTTTGATGGAAGGCAGAAAGCATCTAGCAATGCTTTCATTTTCTCCTTCTTACTTCTAGGATCATGCATTTTCCATGTAGCTTTGCTAATGTGGTTTGGAATGGGCATGTCTTAGAGACATGGGATTACTGGAAATAGCTCCTTCATGTCAATAAACCAAGCAATGAATTATTTGCATTCAATGTCAAATGCTTTGACTGCATCCTTCAGCTTTTAGTAATCATTTATCCTTTTGGCTAGGTCCTTAGTAGTTGATTGTTGATTTGTGAATTGTGCTCTGAGAACTTTGAGTTCAGCATTTATAGTCTCAAGCTTCTACTTGTGTCTTTATGGTGTTTGATCTCTGCCTCATATAGCAAATACGAGCTAGCCACTTTTTTTTCTAACTCTGACCACAGTCGTCTGGCAGTTAGCATAGCTAGGTTTGCATAGCAGAGATTGGCCAACCCTATGTATTCTGTGATTTCTTTTATCTGCAACTCTTTTAGTTGGATCTCTATTTTGTTGTAAGCATCAATCCCATTAATGATGGGCTGCCAAACTTTTTTTCCTTGTTGAAGTTGCTAGAGAGCTTCGTTTATTTTTGCCTTTACCATCTAGATGTGCTTTTCATTTACTTCCTTCTGCAAGCCAACCTAGTCTTTATAGTGATTTTTAACTTTTTCAAACTTCAAAGCTTCATTCTTCCAGGTGGTAATCTCAATAGCAAATTTCTGGAATAGGTCACGAACTTCTTCTATTAATAGATTTTGATTTTTTGGGGCCAATTTCTTTAATTTCATATTCACCCTGGCTAGCTGCTCCTACTATTGATGAATGAATTCTTGCATTTGTTATTTTTGGACATCAACATTACATAAGTGATGATTTTGTGTAGTTAGTACTTCATTCTCCTAGCACATTTGAGCCAAGTCCTTTTGAACTGAGTATGTCTTTATCTTTGTTATAGACTGGCTGAAGATGGATGTCACTACTTCCTCCTCAACCTTCTTGAATCATTCTTGAAGTTGTTGGAAAGCTTCATCTTTAGTTATTGTCAAGCTAAGGAGTGTAAGATCAGCAAGATGGACACATAATTCAGTAACCTTCATAGCCAAGTGTTGATTTTGTGCTTGAGCCATTTCAAGTTGCCCCTCCAAGATGATGCATTTGCCCCTTACTTCTAGCATCTCTAATTGGGTTGCAGTGATGTTATCCGAAAAATCAAAGATATACGGAATTGGTTGCCCAGTCCCCACTAGTTGATCCAATAATTCTTCATGCTGGGCTATATTCAATTTTTTGCTAACCATGCCTACAGACATCTACACATCTTGAAGTGCAAATACATCTAGTAAAAATGCCGTAGGTGCATTGAGTGCTTCAACAACATAGTCAGCAATTACTTCAGTCACTATCTCTTGCCCTTGGTGCTGCAGCACTAGTATAGTGGATCCTTCATCTTCCTCTAAATGCACCGAGAAGGAGGCAACATTTCCAAAGATTTCTAAAAATAAATGGTGTTGTGATAATGACACTTTCACCTCTCAAGCATTGGGATTAGACCTTACGGAAATTGCATTTTTTGGGCAGAGAATATTAGTCCACTCCTTTCCACCTGGCTAATTGTTCGAGCCATCTCATTAAGGTGACTCATTGCTGGTTGATACGTAGATGGTTCTACACTACTCATCCCTACACGTTGCTCTTGCCCACATAAGATTTGCTTTCAGATGTCGCATAAGTGCTTAATGTTGTGCAGACCTCTGACATTGTTTCTTGAGTAGGCATTAGAGGTGGTGATTCCTCCTCTTCTTGAGTTGTATTTGGTGTCTTTTCTTTCATGATTTTGGAGTATGCCTAATTGTGTCATTGGCTTAGTGAATAATTCCTACTCTTTTGTAGAGTTTTCAAATGAGGCAGGGAAAGGGTAGGGTTTTCCTTTCACTTTCATTTTCCTTGACACACTTTTCAATTTCCAAATAGATTAGTTGTGGAAGGTTCATAGGAAATCTCCCACTTAGAGTAGCACATGTTTAGGCAGAGAAGATGATCACCTTATTGGGCCTCACCATTGGATTCAGGTGATAGGTTGTAATTTTGAAGTAGATGCACTCCACCGATGTGAGCATGCCATACTCTTTATGGTCAACCCTCTAACACCATTGAGTCCACTCCTTTTTGGCCTCAGGATCACCTTTTGTTGATAGTTTAGCCAACTATGTTCCAATATCAGGCAACCCTAATGCCTACGCAATAGCCTTAGCCGAGTAGGACACCTAAATATCCTTAATTTTTACTATAGACCCTAGCCTTCTATTGTTTCAGAAGAGATATGTCTCTCCCATGTATCATTTCCCACTAGATGTGATGATTAGTCACATGGGAGAGGTTTACAATTGTGTTTTGACCTTGGCTAGAGCTTTATCTAGAAATGGCCCAAAGTTTATTTCTTGGAGGACTAAGCATTGAATCTCTTGGGACTTGATGATGTCAAGGTAAGCTTGAGTTAAAGTGATCTCAAGCCTTGGCATGAGTTCTAGTGCTTTTTCTCACTATGATTACTCTATTGGCACTTCTTCTTCTAGAATCTATCAAATAGATTCCACTTTGAGCTCCTGATGAAGAGGTCCCTTTGCATGGGTTTCCTCTGGTAGTTCTTGGGCTTGTTCTTGTTGACCCCTTTCAACTTTGAACCATTTTTTCCTTGGTTGAGAGGATTCTCCTTCCTATGAGCGTTTCAATCTTGGTGCCATCTATAATCACAATAAGACCATGGGTTAGCAATCATTGTGTAGCATGAAGCAATTAGAATACCTTTATCTCTTTAGGATAGCTACACTTGGCTAAGTTGTAATTACGGCTAATTTAATTACCGCAATAATTAGTTTATTTATGTGTTATTATTAATAAATCATTCTGGAGGTTGTTGAAAGGGTTAACTCTTGAAAAAATTGATGTTTGTATATTATTACGGTTATTAAACCTTTGGGGAAGTTAGAAATTTTTTAAAAAAATTTCATTAGAAACCTTAAGGTTTGTGGCCCCCATAATAAAGAGCTTACCTCCAATAGTTGCAAGATCAAAGAACGGAGTAATTTGGACAAACAATTGAGAAGTTAAGGGCTTTGGAAGGTTTTAGGCTTTGAAAAATGGCAAAAACTCCTCATGTGTTATGAGGCAAATGACAAAAATTTCTAAGTGTGTGGCGGTATATATAGGATTTTTGCATTGTGTTGATGAGGCCTCATCAACGCAATTGGTTGCATCAACACAGTTGTTGACCACCATAGAAGATCATTGACTTTGGTCAAACTTGCAAAATACAAAGAGTTTTTGAATGAAATTGGGATCAAAGGCCAAGAACAGTATGAAAATATGAGGGTGTTGGAGCTCATAAATTAGAAAATGGGAAAAACTGATTTAGCAAATGAATGGAATAAAAGGTTAAGGAGCATTAAGCGGAATACACAATGGAATATGCAAAAGATAGGATTGTAGCAATGTCTAAGGTAAGGAACCTTAACTAACCAAACCAAGAGCTATGCAAGTGGGTCCTTCCCATAGCAGGCTCATGCCCTTATTGCCCTTGCATAACCTCAACCAAGGAGTTTGTGGGCCCCACAATTGATTAATGGTCATAAAAAGTTAAGGACCAACTAGAAAGAATCTATCGAAGAATTCAAACACATCAGACCAAGACATATAGCATAACATAGAACCTGATAGTGAGGTGAGTTATGGCAACATGGATGGATGATGGAGAAGGTGGAATGGAATTTCACATTGAGGTCATAAGAAGTCCTTTGTGGAATTTGTGGTTAAAATGACTTGAGAAGATCCATCATTAGTCTAGACCAAAACTAGCCACTTTTAGTGACTTTGCATCGCCACTCTAAGACCAGTCCACCCACATAAGACACGAGAGTGCATCCACAAAACAACCACCATTCCATAAAGAGAAGAAAAGAGAGAATTAGGAAGTAAGAGAGGGCCTTATTTAGAGTGGACCTTCAAGCATGAGTGCGTATCTTTCTAGTCCTATAACCAATGCTTGTAGCCCATTTAGTTGTCTAAGGGGTGTGATTTGAATTCCCATCATTTTTTTTTAAAATGGGAACCACATCATGTAAATATTTATTTGTTTATTATGTCTAATGGGTGTGCTTTGAATTCCCATAATTTTTTTTTTGAATTTTTTGGATGGAAACCACACCATGCAAAGACTTTATTTAACTTCCTATTAGCGGTTGAAATGGAATGGTAAGAGGTCTATGAAAAACACTCAAGCACCCAAGCAAGTAGAAGAGTACAAAGAGTATTGAGTACCCTTGAAGTCACATCCTCTACAAACCTTTGAATCCTTCCTAATTTCGAAACTACCAAGGTCATCGATTAATTAAAAGTTTCTTTAATGGAAGGAACTTCAAATTCCTAGAAGATGAAAAACCATAGAGTTTATTGGATGGGTGGATGATGTACACTCATTGCCTATTCCATGAAAAATAAATCATGTCATAGTCATCAAACATCAGAATTCAAAAATAGAAACCAGACATCACAAAAATTGAGCACAAACCATCATTAGTAAACAACAATAGCAGGACTGTGTCTTGTGGTTATAAAGAAATTTTATTAGCAAAAATAAGGAAATATCACACTTGAACAAAATTAAAAAAAGTAAAATATATAATAAAGTATAAAATAATTAAGAAAGGTTCAAAGGTATTAACTATGGTGGAAAATTAGAAAATTTTAAAAATCAAAAATCAAAAATTTGTAAAATAAATAACTTGTAAAAATAAAAAATGTGAAAAACAAAAAGAGAAAAAATAGAGAAGCCATATGGATTGTTAGCATGAATGGCCATCTCCCCCATAACTGAGTTGGAAAGAGGAGATTCAAAAAATGGAATGTGGTTGTCAATCCATCGAGGTGGTAGTTGCACTGGCCTGTCTTGGTTTGAAAAAAGGTTTTACTTATTGGATGTTGACCAACTGCTTTTTATTTGGACTTTTAGGCTTGTATAGTAACATGGCCCTAGAGGAAAAGATTTGATCAATTATATAAGGTCCCTTCCACAATGTTTGAAATTTTTCCTTCAGGGGTACATGCGTGAGGTTTCAATAGAGAACCTTATCTTCTAGTTGAAATTTCACTTTTCTTATTTTGAGGTCATGATGTTGCTTGGTGAATGCCTTGTGCACCTTGTTCAAAGATAGGGCCATTAATCAGTTTTCATCTAGTACATTTAGGTTGATCAATCTTTCTTTCTGTGCTAGACTTAGGTCAAGATTCAGATCATAGGCTATTGAGAGTGTACGAAGCTTGGATTGAATCAAGAGCATTGGAAGTTTTCCATACACCAACTCGTAAGGAGAATAGCCGATAGGAAGTTTCCATATTGAATGATAAGCCTAGAGGACATCGTTAAGTTTTGTATTCCAATATTTCCTATATTTGCTAATGGTGCATGTTAGTATTTTTTTGATCTCTTGGTTAGTTACCTCTACTTGACTATTGGCTTGGGGGTGGTAGGGTGTTGTTAATTTATGTTCAACCCCCAAGTGTTGCATTAACTTTCTAAAAGTGGCACTTATGAAATAAGTTCCATTATCAAAAATTAGTGAACATGGCACCCCAAACCTATTTACAATATTGTGTTGTATAAATCTAGTAGTAGTGGATGATGTACAATTAGTAACGACTACTACTTTTGCCCATTTTGTGTAGTAGTCGACTGCAATGATAATATATGCCTTTCCATTGGACATGGATGTGATGGGATCCATGAAGTCGATGCCCCATCTATCAAAAGGTTCTAGTGGTTGAATTCACTATTGAGGATCTTTCATGTGAGCAGTCATTCCCTTGTCTCATTGAGAATGTTCACAAGATTGGACAAACCAGTGGGCATCCCTGAAGATTGTAGACTAACAGTATCTTGCCATCAGGATTTTTATGGCCATGCATCTCCCTGCATAGTGGCCTTCGCAAGGTCCTTCATGAGAATCCTGGAGAATGTGCAATTGGTCTTCATCAGGGACACACTAATGAATCAAGCCATTAGCACATACCTTGTAAATGTGTCCATTGATTTTTATGAAATATTTGGCTTGATGAAAAAATGGTTGCTTCTTTTTTAAGTCAAGATCTTGTGGCATCCCCTGAGTGAGAAGATAAGTGAGGATGCCATTGTACCATGTTCTTTTATGGGCATTTGGTTATTTATTACTCCTTGAAAGAGGATTTCATTTGGAAATTGATTAGAGAGTGGGCTCTCCTCCTCTTTATTATCCCATCTTAAGCAAGAGACATGGTCAACAACCACATTCTGAATCCCTTTTCAATCTACCATTGTGAGATTGAATTCTTGCAAGATCACAAGTCACCATATGACATGAGGCTCACCATTGGCTTGTTCATGAGGAAGCAGATTGCAGTGTGTGTGCACAAATACTTTGTAGCCAAACACATAGTGCCTAAAATTTTCTAGAGCACACACCACAACCATTAGTTCTTTTTTCGTGGTGGTGTAATTTAATTATGCTCCCACAATGCTTTGGCTCAAGCAGTGGATGTAATATGGGCATTTCTTATTGTCCATCTATGTGAGCACTACTCCTAAGGTATAGTTAGATGCATCTGTCATGATGTGGAAGGGTTTGGACCAGTTTGGTGCTTGTAGGATTGGTGTTTCTATGAGTTTATCCTTTAATTGTTGGAATGCATGTTCACATTCCTAGGTCCATATGAAAGGTGCATCTTTCTTTATAAGCTCTACCAATGGTTTTGCAATCCTAAAGAAATTTTCTATGAATCACCAGTAGTAGCTAATGTGTCCAAGGAATGATCGAACATCTTTAACTATCTCTAGCTAGCATGTTATTCCTTGGATAACCCTTATCTTTTCTGGGTCTACCTCAATCCCTGCTTGAGTGATTCTATGGCCCAGTAAAATGCCTTCTTGGACCATGAGATGGGTATTTTTCCAATTAAGTTGTAGATTTGTTTCAACACATCTTTTCAGTACTTACTCAAGGTAGTCCAAGGCTTGCTCAAATGTAGCTCCATAGGTGGAAAAGTCATCCATGAAGATTTCCACATCATTATCGATCTACTATTGGAAAATACTAAGGACTAGGTGTTGAAATGCTGCAAGGGCATTACATAGATCGAATGACATCTTACAATATGCAAAAGTCCCCCAAGGACTCGTGAATGTTGTCTTGGCCTGATCTTCTTATGCAATTTGGATTTGGTTATAGCCACTATAACCATCAAAGAAGCTATAATAACAATGCCCAGATATGGTGTCCAACACTTGATCCACAAATGGCAATGGAAAATGATCTTTAAATGTTGCCATATTCAATAGCCTAAAGTCAATGCAAACCTGCCATTTGTCACCTTTCTTTGGCACAATTATGAGTGGGCTAGCCCACTCACTATTCGTGATGGGATAGATGAACCTTGCCTTAAGAAGTTATTTAATTTCCTCCTTGACAATCTACTTCAATTTGAGATTCAATTGCTTCTGCAACTGCCTTCTAGGCTTCATGGCCTGGTCGATGTAAATGCAATACTAGCATATCCTTAGATTGATTCCTATTAGCTCAGGATATGACCAAGCAAAGGCTATTGAGCATTTGTTAACTACCTTTACTAGCTTTTTTTTTTTGTTCAAGAGCAAGTTTGACATTAATTATGACCAATTTACCATTGTATAAATATGCATATGCCATGTTGGTTGGTAAAGTTTTTAGCTCTAAGGGCTCCTGCTTGAAGTTATTAGGTGATGAGTGGTGAGGTATCCCTACACTCAACCATACAAATATGAGTGTTTCACGCATGATCTGGTTGAACTCCAAGGACTAAGTACTTATGCGCCTTAATGAAACACTTAGAGTTAATCAATCGTTGTCTTCCCAAACTTACTTGTATTGTCACGGTTGTATGGTTAAGTAAACTTGAGGTATATGATTTTTATAGCTTTTGTATTTTTTATGTCTTTTGCTAATAAATGAGAGGGAGAGAGAACTAAGTGGCTAACTTACAGTAACACCAGTATCCATTCCCACTTGCCATACACATCCTGAACCATTGCAACGCTGCTGGGATTACCAAACGCTAATCGTTACTGGGTTACCAAGAGCTACACACATGCTCGAAGCGGTCGTACTGAGTGTATTTAACTAAGGGGGTTGAAGGTTGAGAGAGATATTAATTAACTAGGAAAGCGTTAAATAATCATTAATTACTAATTAACTTAAGTTGTATGCTACAAGGTTTATCATAAAGTTTGTCTTTATTGTCGTACAAAAAATTGTGCTCAGGTACAAATTTCTCGAATAAAGATCCATTCACTTTATGAATCCTACTGCGGGCACACAAAAATAATTCTAACTTTGGAATGAAAAAACTGCAAGAGTTTGGCTAAGGTTCTAAATCTAATTACCTTGGAACCAATGGCACCACCTCTTATTTATAGAAGATGAGGTAGGATGCAATATCGCGTGGTGGATGTGATATTGCGTATGCAATATCGTGGTTCATCATATTCCCATGACTGAATGAAAACTCGTTCTTAAGTTTTTTAGAAAATATTGGAAAGGTATGGGATTATTGACTTGAATGATAACTAATGGTGAATGGGATGACATGTGAATGGATCAACATTACAATACATGGCAACATTAGTGTTCATGACCACAAGAGTGAACACTATACACAATTTACATC
>MNCI01011075.1:91175-108431 GCA_015680685.1 Gnetum montanum | reverse complement strand
GAGAGAGAGAGAGAGAGAGAGAGAGAGAGAAGGAGAAGATGTGTTGCTGCTGACGCCAAGATTGTGCCTTCCGTTGTCCATCCATAACCGCGCCATCAATCTTGTTACTTGCATAACCGTTCTAGCACCAATCCGTCCTAAGTGATTCCTCCAGGTCTAGTCCATTGTTGTATGATTGCCATCTGCACGCACAACACAATGACATATGAGCAAGGATAAGTAAATCACAATATAGTTGATACCTTGCCTCAGTGCAAGATCCATTGGCTAAGTTGTGATATGGCCAATACGGATTCTAGAGATATAACACTAGTGACTACCTAAGGTGTAGGGGTTAGGAAAAATTGAAAAAATTGGACCAAGGCCCCCATGACTAAGAGCGATCCTTTGATAGTGATAGAATGGAAAAATATAAGGAATAAGAAAGATGGAGAAAAAGAAACAATAACAACATTGATAAAATGGATGTCAGAGGTGGGAATGAAACAACAAAAAGTTGATTTCGGAAATGTTTAAGGGAAATAAGTTAACTGATGCACCAAATAGGAATGCCAGTGGGTCCTCCCCAAAGTAGGCTCATGCCCTTTATGCCCTGACACACCCACATTCAAAGAGTCCATAGGCTCTGGAAATGTCATTTGGGAGCAAGAGTTAAAGACTTAAACCCAACAATTCACCAAAGAGAAAACAATGCATCAACAAAAATATAGACTACTGATACAACCACCAATGAAGTGGGAAATGGAGAAAGAATGATGGGGAGAAGAGAATGGAATGGAGTCACAAGAACAAGGTGGTGTACAACCCCTTGTGTATTTATGGTTAATGTGACTGAGTAGATCTCATTCCAAATCCAGCCTCAAACAATCTACATCTAGTGACTTCGCATTAATACACTTGGCCAATCCATCCACTTGAAGTAACAAGAATGCTTCCGCCAAAGAGTCAACACCATTCCGAGGAGGGCGAGAAAGGGAAAAGTAGGAAGTGAGAGAGGGCCTTAGTTAGAGGGAACATGTTTGTTTAGTTCCATAACCAATGCTTGTAGCCTAGATGATTATTTTTTCTAAGGGGTGTGCTTTGAATTCTCACTATTTTTTTTACATGAGAACCACACCATGCAAAGACTTATTTTTATTGGCTCAGCTTCTTGATAATGAAGCAATGTCAGAATAGTAAGGAAAACTCAAGAAGAAAACATCCAAGCACCCAGGAGAATAGCCAGCACAAATGCATGAAATCCCCTTGAAGTCACACCCTTTTGAATCCTTAAGTCCTTCTTTAGTTTGAGAAATTCCTAGTCACCAATTTGTTAATAGTTCTATTATTAAAGAAAGGGACTTGGACTCATTGCCTGTTATATCAAAGTAATCATACCTTAGTATCAACATTATAACTCAAAGGTAAAAACCAAACATTAGCAATCAATAGAATACAATTCATACCACCATCAAGAGCACTTATTGGGTGACAAATCTAACAAAAAAAAACAATAAACAAAGATAAAAAAAAGAACAAAAACAAAAACAAAAAAAAAACAAAACAAATAGTCACACAAAGAAATGAAAAAATATAAACGATGTTGCAAAACAAAAACAAGAAAAATTAAAGAAATTTTTAAAACAAAAACTTAAAAAGGAATTGAGGGCCTCAAATGATTAGCAGAGGTGGCCGTCTCCCCCATGACTAAGTTGGAAGGAGGAGATCCGATATAGTGAGTAGGGTCATCCCTTCTCAGAGGTATTATGTGCACTGACCATTCTAAATTCATTGAAGGGTTTGGTCTGTTGCACATTGACTAACAATCTCTTATCAGGGCTCTCAAGTTTGTATATGGTCATGGCCCCTGAAGGAAAGGTTGCATGAATATTGTAAGGTCTTTCCCACAGTGTTTGAAATTTTGTATGTTGTGGCACATGTGTGGGGTTCCAATAGAGAACCTTATCTCCTGGTTGATACTTAACCTTTCGAATCTTTAAGTCATGACGTTGCTTGTTATATGCCTTGTGCAACTCATTTGATGATAGGGCAGCTAATCAATTTTCATCTAGCACGTTTAGAGTTGCCAAACTTTGTTTTTGTGCTAGAAAAAGATTGAGGTGGAGGTCACAAGCCGTTGATAGTGTATGAAGCTTGGTTTGAATCGGAAGTGTTGGAAGCTTTCCATACACTAACTCATAGGGAGAGTAGCCTATAGGGAGTTTCCAAGTGGAGCGGTATGTCCAAAGAGCATCATTCAGTTTAGTGCTCCAATCTCGCCTATACTTGTTAATTTTCCTAGTCAATATTTCAGTGATCTCCCTATTGGTGACCTCAGCTTATCCGTTAGCTTGGGGGTGATAAGGTGTAGTCAATTTATGTTCAACCCCTAAGCATTGCATTAACTTTTGAAAGGTTGCACTTGTGAAGTGTGTTCCATTATCCAAAATAAGAGCAGGTGGCACACCAAAACTATTTACAATTTTTTGTTGCACAAATCATGCAGTTGTAGATGATGTGCAAACTTTAATAGTAGCTGCTTCAACCCATTTTGTTAGATAGTCTATGGCAACTACAATGTAAGCTTTTCCATTGGACATTGTTGTAAGAGGTCCCATAAAGTCTATTCCCCAAATGTTGAAGGGTTCTAATGGTTGAATCCATTGTTGCGGACCCTCCATTTTAGTAGTCATTCCCCCATCACGTTGATAGCGCTTACAAGATTCGAAAAATTGATGGGCATCCTGAAATAATGTTGGCCAGTAATATCCTACAAGCAAGATCTTAATAGTCATTTGTCTCCCCACATTGTGACCCCCACAAGGGTCCTCATGAGCATCTTGGAGAACTCTCAGTTGGTCTACCTCGGGCACGCACCATCGAACGAAGCCATCAGGACACACTTTGTAAAGTTGTCCATTGATCTCCATGAAGTACTTGGCTCTATGAAGAAACTGTTGTTTCTTCCTAAAGTCTAGCTCCTGTGGTGTTTGTTGAGTAAGGAGATAGGTGAGAATGCTACTATACCAGTTTTTCTCCATGGGTTGGTTATTTACTACATTGGCAAAGAGGGCTTCATCAGGAAAATGATTAGACATTACATATTCATCCTCTTTGCTATCCCAATGCAACCAAGATAAATGATCTGCAACTACATTCTCGGTGCCTTTCCAATCGATCATTGTTAGATTGAACTCCTATAGAATTACCAGCCATTGTATAATATGAGGGCTAACCCTTGGCTTGTTCATGAGGAACCAGATTGCACTATGATCCGTGTGGATGAACACTTTGTAACCTAACACATAATGCCTAAACTCATCCATTGTAAACACTACAACCATTAATTCTTTCTCTGTAGTTGTGTAGTTAAGTTGTGCATCGGCGATACTTCTACTTGCACAGTGGATGTAGTAAGGGCGTTGTAGGTCATCTAACTATGTAAGTACAGCTCCTAAGGAATAATTTGATGTGTCAGTCATGATGTGGAACAGTCGGGACCAGTTAGGAGCTTGTAGAATGGGAGTTTCTACTAGCTTTCGTTTCAGGGTTTGGAATGCTTGTTCACATTCCCTAGTCCACTCAAAAGGTACATCCTTCTTTGTTAGCTCTACCAACGGTTTGGCAATCTTAGAAAAGTTCTCAATGAATCTCCTATAATAGCTAGTGAGCCCAAGGAATGATCGAATGTCTTTGATAGTTTCTGATTGATGGGTGATTCCTTGGATGACCCTAATTTTATCTGGGTCTACCTCTATTCCTGCATGTGAAACCTTATGCCCAAGTACTATGCCTTCTTAGACCATTAAATGGCTTTTCTACCAGTTGAGCCTTAAATTGGTTTCTACGCATCTTTTCAGCACTTGCTCTAATCGGTCCAAGGCTTGATCAAATCTTGTTCCATAGGTGGAGAAGTCATCCATAAAGACTTCCACTCCATTCCCTATCTACTATTGGAATATGCTTAGAACTAGGCGTTGAAACATGGTAGGAGCATTTCACAAGCCAAATGGCATTTTTTTATATGCAAACATTCCCCAAGGACTGGTGAACATTATCTTGGCTTGGTCTTCTGGGGCTATTTGTATTTGGTTGTATCCACTATAGCCATCTAGAAAACTATAATAGTGATGCCTTGCTATGGTGTCTAAGACTTGGTCAACGAATGGCAATGGAAAGTGATCCTTAAATGTTGCCATGTTCAGCAGCCTAAAATCTATGCACACCCTCCATTTGTCTTCCTTTTTAGGCACAATTACCAGAGGGCTAACCCACTCACTATCAACAATGGGATATATGAACCCAGCCTTAAGAACTTGTTCTATTTCTTCTTTTACTACTTGCTTCAATTTTGGGTTCAATTGCCTTTGCGGTTATTTTCGAGGTTTCATGGAGGGGTCAGTGTAAATCCTATGCTAGCATATCCTAGGATTTATTCTAGTTAATTCGGGATATGACCGGGTAAATAATTTTGACCACTTGTTTATTAACTTCAGCAGTCTTCCTTTTTGTTTGGAAGCAAGTCTTGCGTTGATGACTCCCAGTTTTCCATTTTCAAGAATCATATATTCCAGACTGGTGGACAATGGTTTTAATTCTAGGGACTCTTGCTTGAATTTTTCAGGAATTTCCAACTTCCCCTAGTTGATGTTTTCGAGGTTAAGGCTTGGAAGTTGGCAGCGGACTTGCTCTAGTGCATCTATGCTTTCGATGTAAGTGCAAGTTGTTCCCTCAGTTAGTTCCATGCACGTTAGTGAGTTGCTCTATTAATCAGCTATCAACCATTGGGTGTCTTCTTGTCATGTGGCTGCTGTATATAGGAACTTTTGTATGTTAATGTCTTGTGCACATAGCTTGCATGCAGGCAATGCTAAACTTTGCACAACCCATGATCTTTGCATGCAATTGCACCCTGTATCACTGTATGCAATGCATTCTCGATCTTTCCAAAAGTGTTTTCCTTAGATATTTTTAGGGAAAGATCACAGATTCCTAGGTGTGCATCTGTAGTACTTAGCCATGCCCTTCCCATTATTATTGGGAAGTCCCCTTTATCGTTATTCACTTGTATCACTACGAAATCAGCTAGGTACGATCACCCACACATAGTGGTGATGATGTCCTCCACCAGTCCCAAGGGAACAGTGATGGATTGGTTGGCCAGCTTTAGGAAAATATTGCTCTTCTTTAATGGAGGTAGGTTCCAGGCTTTGTACATATTTTGTGATATTAAGTTGACTCCAAAACCTGAATCCATAAGAGCTTTGCATGGCTCATTCCCAGTGATTTGGAGATAGATTAGAGGGCTTCTAGGATCAGAGAATTTCCTAGGAAGGTGGCCAACCTTGATCCAGTTAGTAATGACATGTGTTAACATAACCGTATGCGTTGAGCTCAGTGTTTGGTTCAAAGGTAGCTTTGAAGCTTTATTTGATGGGGAGACATTCAGAGGTTCAATCGCTTGTGGTTGTAAGGGCTTGGTTGGACTATTGGTTCTGAAGAAAGCTCTTTTCTTCATACAGTTGTCAAAACCAATAGTGGGTTGAGGGTTTATGACCCTTGTGGCATTACGTTGCTGCGATTGAGTAGGGAGTTCCCCTTGCATTATTGGAGCAGGTGGTAATGGAGCTATTGGTGTGAGAGCTGTGAATGGATTTGAAGGATGGTATATTTATGGATTATCTTCTCTAGGAGAAGGAGTTCTATAATACTCACAGGCTTGGTAGTGATGTTGTGGTGTAACGTGACTAACAGAGTCACGTAGAGAGATTGGATGTTGCATATAGTAGCCATATGGATCAGGTTTCTGGTAGGGGTATTGTTGCCTTGGTGGTGGCATCCTCGATGACTATGGGTATTGCCATTGTTGATGTTGCTCAATGGGTTGTGGTGGAGTTCCACTTGGATAATATGTTGAAGGTTGGTGGAACTACCTTAGGTTACCTTGGAGATAAGGTAACCGTCGGGGTTCTTGTTGTTTATTTAGTCATGGGTTGAGTGCATACATCCCAGACTCTTGTAGATGTGAGATCACTGGGCAACATCCCTTAGGATGGTCGTATTGGCATATCTCGCATCCATTATCATTGTTCGTGTCTGAATCCACAACCTCTTCTGTGATGGCCATTTTGCCCTTACCCTTATTATGTGCATTTTCTACTTATCTCTTTTTCTTTTTATCGTGGTCACTACCTCGCTCCCTAGACTCCTCTACAATTTTAAGAACAATTTCAAACCTACTATCTAGGGAGTCCCACATTTGGTCTACCTTTGCTGATACTTTTGTTGTTAACTTTTGGAGAGGCAAAGTTTTCCCATTCACCATCTCTTCAAGTGGTGACTCTTCTTCCTCCTTACAGAATCTCACTCCTCTTTTTTGGAGGGAAGGATCTCGGTTGTATTCTTCCACTTTTTCTCTCTTTCATAGCTCACCTTCTTCTTTGGAAACTTGCTTTAGCAGTCTATGAATTTGATGAGACCTAAGCTCTAATAACCTTCCTTGGGCGTACGTCCTAAGGGTTCTTCTTATTTCATGCCTAAGTCCATCCACGAGATGGTGTAGTTGATCCCATTGTGAATAACCATGGCTAGGGCAACCATGTAACAGTGCGTAATAGTGGTCCATGGTAGCATCCAAGGATTCATGATTTCCTTGCTTCCATCCTTGGATTTGCTTCCGTAGGTTAGACACTCGAGAGTACGTTTGATACTTATCATTGAACAGTTCTAACATTATACTCGACCTCCGAATGGATTCCAGTTCTAAGGACCAATACCAACTTTTAGCTTCTTTCACTAGTGTCCTTAGGAACAACTTCAGTTTTTGCCATTTGTTTTCTATGTTTTGCAAGGCACATGCATCATGGAATGCTTGTAAATGATTTTGAGGATAAGCCTTGTATCCCCCTTCAAATTGTGGGATGTTATTCTTGTCTAACCTCTTGATCCTACTATCCTTTTGGTGCATTGTTGGAGCTCTTACGACCTCTGTTATATCTAGCATGCTTCTAGTTACAAGTAGGGGTTCTTCATGATCGTATCGTTCATAGCGTCTATGCTATCTACGTAGTTCCCTACTCTCCCTTCTTCTATGCCTTAATTCTTTAGAGTACCCTCATCCTCGTTCTCAATTATCTCATCGATGTCTTTCACTTCATTTTCCCCTATCCTCACGATTGGTTTCCCTATGATTACGTCCAGACACTAAAGGAGAGGGTCAAGCTGATGATGAAGGTGAAGAAGAAGGAGAACCAATCCCATGACGGTTTTTTCTTCTTTCTCTTTGGTGGTTTCAACCTGGATCGTGATCATGATTAGAACATCTGCCCTTATCATGTGTTCGTGTCCCTTCATTGAACACTTCATGTTCGTGGGTATCAAAACCAAGGTTGTGAATAGTAGAGTGGAGGTTCTGATACACCACCTCCTGACCAATGTCAAGAGGAGGAACATAATTTCATGGGGAACCTGTTGAGGTAGGTTTACCATCCTCAATTTCTCTCAAAACATGTAGAGCATCATGGTGCCATTTTCCCTTCAAAGATGTATGGTATCTCTTCTGTCGCAAGTCCCTTTGATGTTGCGCTTCTATGGGGTGATAGTCCCTTAAGTCATGATCATATGCAATGTATTCTGCATATAAAAGTGGCATGCCTACTCGTGTGAGAGCACGAAGGAGCATGTTGGGAACTGATTGGTCTGGAGGCAACACTATATTACCCTCCAAATCTCTCCAACGCAGTTGTTCTTCTTGGTGGAGAATAAAGGTGAAATCGAGTACATACTCATCAGGATGAGTATATACCACACAAAACTATTGAGGAACTTGCAAATCTTGGTTACGTGTATTATGCCACCGACTGCCTCTTGTGTTAGTCCTAGGTAGTGAAGTGCTCTTATGTGAAGAAGAAGACATCTTGTCTTGTTCGATGTGCAATGTACTGTTGTCTTGTCTTTTTTTGATTAACCCTAAGGGTTCGTTCTAACATTTCAATGATATGAATGATTTCCTATGTTCTATGCAGCGCACAAACAACGAAGTCCCTGGCAACGATGCCAATGATGAGTGGCGAGGTACCCCTACACTCAACCATACGAATATGAGCATTTCACGCATGATTCGGTCAAACTCCAAGGACTAAGTGGTTATGCACCTTAATGGAACACTCAGAGTTAATCAATCGTTGTCTTCCCAAACTTACTTGTATTGTCAGGGTTGTATGGTTAAGTAAACTTGAGGTATATGATTTTTATAGCTTTTGTAATTTTTATGTCTTCTACTAATAAAGGAGAGGGAGAGAGAACTAAGTGGCTAACTTATAGTAACTATTCATTAACTAGTTTCTAAATGTTCCTAACACCAGTATCCATTTCCACTTGTCGTACACATCCTAAACCAGTGCAACGCTACTGGGATTACCAAACGCTAATCGTTACTAGGTTACCAAGTGCTACACACATGCTCAAAGCAGTCATACTAAGTGTATTTAACTAAGGGGATTGAAGGTTGAGAGAGATATTAATTAACTAGGAAAGCATTAAATAATCATTAATTACTAATTAGCTTAAGCTGTATGCTGCAAGGTTTATCATAAAGTTCATCTTTATTGCAAAATTGTGCTCAGGTACAAATTGCTCAAATAAAGATCTGTTCACTCTATGACTCCTACTGCGGGCACATAGAAATAATTCTAACTTTAGAATGACAAAACTACAAGAGTCTAGCTAAGGGTCTAAATCTAATTGGCTTGGAACCAAGGGTGATGCCTCTTATTTATAGAAGATGAGGCAGGACACGATATTGCATATGCGATATTGCGTGGTGGATGTGATATCGTGTATGTGATATTGCATACGCAATATCGCAGTTCATCATTAGGGATTTCCAACTCTCCCTAATAGGTATCATCATCTTCATCAGAGAGTTCGAGATGAACTTGTTCAAGTTTATCCATGCCTTCAACATAAGCACATGGTAGGCTCTCAATTGGTTCTATGCATAATGTGCTACTATCTAAGTTAGCTATCAGCCACTGGGTGCCCTCTTATTTTGTGACTACTGCATACAGACACCTTTGAATATTTTCTTGTGCATACTGATTACATACTTTAATGCATGTACTCTTAATGGACCAAATCTTTTACATGAAATTGGATCCATTTTCATTATTTGAGATGCATAGAATACTCTTCTTCTCTATTTTTGTCAAATTCATTTTCTTTGGATATTTCTAGAGAGAGGTCCCTTATGCTCATACATGCATCAACCATACTTAACCAAGCTCTTCTCGTAATGATGGAGAAGTTGCTTTTATAGTTTTCAACCTTGATCACCAGAAAATCAGTATGATAGGACCACCCACAAACCGTGCTCACAATGTCCTCTACTAATCATAGAGGAATAGAATAGTAATTGACTAATCTACCAATTCTAGACAAATGTTGCTCTTCTTGAGAGGTGGTAGGTTCCAGGCTTTGTACATGTCATGGGAGATGAGATTAACTCGAGAACCAAAGTTAAGAAGAGTCTTACATGGCTCATGTCCAACAATTTATAGGTAAATAAGTGAACTTATTGGGTTAGATCTTTTCATGGGAAGATTTCTAGCCTTGATCCAGTTAGAAACAACATGATTTATCATCATAGTGTGAATCCGAGGTGGCATTTGGTTTGGAGGGCACTCAAAGGTATTTTATGCAGAGGATGAGGATATTGGAGATGTAAGACGATTAGCTGTACTAGGTTGTGAGCGTTGGAGAGGAGTGCTGGATCAGAGGAAGGATCTTTTTTAGGATTTCTTGTACAAACCACTTGACTGGGAAGTGAGTTGTGAGTGTACAACCCTTGTAGCATTTCGTTGTTGCAGCTGTGAAGGAATCTCACCCTACATGGATGAAGCAGGAGATAACTGGGTTAAAGGTGGAGGTTCATGTGCAGATGAATGCAGAGGATGGTATGGATATGGTTTTTTCCCTTGAGTAGATGGTGAATGTATTTGGTGATACTCTGGAGGATAATAGTGATGTTGAAATGAGGTATGACTTGTAAAACTTCTTAGAGAGATGGGTTGTTAAACATAGTGCCTGTATGGATCTAGTTGCCTATAAGGGTATTGCTACCTTGGAAATGGCATTCCCTATTATTGTGGTTGGTACCATTGTTGGTATTGTTCATAAGGTTGTGGAGGAGCTCCACTTGGATAGTAAGCTTGTTGTTGTTGGTGGAACTGCCTTGGATTTCCTTAAGGATAAGGTAATCATCTAGGTGCTTGCCAAAGTGCTAGTTAAGAATTCAATGCATACAACCTAGACTCTTGTAAGTGTGACATGACAGGGCAACAACCCTTTAGATGTTTGTATTGACAAATGTCACAATTAGTTTCATCATCAAAGTCAGTTTCCACAACTTCTTCTACGGCCGCAGCTTTGCCCTTACCTCTTTGGTAGGCAAATTCAGCTTCTTTTCACCTCCTATAGTTACAATCACTATTTTGCTCTTTGGATTCTTCAACAGTCTTCATAGTAGCTTGAAATTTTTCATCCAAAGAGTCCCATAATTTATCAACCTTTGTTGAAATATCATAAATAGATTTTTAGATGGGCAAGGTTTTCTTGCTTACTACTTCATCAAGTGGTGACTCCTCCTTGTCACAAAATCAGACCTCCCATTTCCTGATAGAGGGATTCCTATTATACTCTTATTTTTTTGTAGCTCACCTTCCTCTTTTGCTACTTGCTCAATCAACCTTTGGATCTGATGAGCTCTTAGTTTAAACAATCTTCCTTAGGCATACACCCTAAAAGTTTTTCTAGTTTCTACTCTAAGCCCATCTATGATGTGGTGAAGTTATTTCCTTTGAGAATATCCATGGCTAGGGCATCAATGTAAGAGTGAATAGCATCTACCCATGGTAGCGTCTAAGGGTTCATGTCTTCCCTATTTCTAGCCTTGGATTTGCCTTCTTAGATTAGACACTTTGGAGTATGTTTGGTATTTTTTATTAAATAACTCTAACATGGTACTCCATTGGTAAATGGATTCTGATTCTAAGGACTGGTACCATCTTTCATCTTCTTGGATGAGTATCCTAGGGAAGAGCCTGAGATTTTGCCATTCATTTTCTATGTTTTATAAGGCACAGGCATCATGGAAAGCTTGTAGATGTGTTTATAGATCAAAATTGTATCCCCCTCAAATCTCGGGATATTATTCATGTCTAAGCGCTTGATCCTACTATCTTTCATATGCTTGGTTGGAATTTTAATTGCCTCTGTAATGTTGAGCATACTTCGAGTTCCCAACAAAGGTTCATCATCATCATTGCGTCGATGACACCGATGATGATTTTGGCCACCCCTTCAATCTTGATGGCCTTCATGGTTATTATTGTCTCATTGATCACCTTCATCGTAATTATTTCAATGGTGGCTTCTATGAGAATCAGAAGATGAAGAGGAATGTTTGGAATTGAATGAAGAGGATGGAGAGGAAGGTGGATCATCATCGCCACCATGGTGTCTACCACCACTTTTTTGCTCATTACATCCACCATGCTTAAATCCCTTACTATTGTGATGTTTGCTTGAGTCCTTGCCTTAACTATCACTCTTTCTTGAACCTAATTTATGAATAGTGGATCGTAGGTTCAAGGTAGCACCCTCATTACCAATAACAAAGGGTGGAGAATCTTCTTGTTGAAAACCTTCAAAGGAAGGATCCTCATTGTCATCTTGATCTAGTAGGAATAAGGGATTAGTAAAATGTTTCCCCTTCGTAGCCTCATGGAGCTTCTCCTAATGTCAATCTTACATGCATTGTGTTTTAGTGGGATAGTAGGTCCAAGTGTCATAACCATTCACAATGTATTCTTCATGAAGATCTAATATGCCCAACTTCTTAAGAGTTTGAAGCAGCATCCCGGGTACAAATTAATTTGGGGGGCAAGATGATGTTGCCCTCCATATCACATCATTGTAGCTATTCATCCTGATATAGGATGAAGGTGAAGTCTGGTACATACTCATCTGGATGAGTTTATACCACTTTGCACTCTTGTGGGACTGGCAGTTTGACATCTTCACATTTGTGGGAAGAAGAAGACATTTTGCAAAACAAATAAAATTATCAGTGTACTTAGTAGCTTATATGTCATTGAGAGTGATGTTGGCCTTGAGTTCATCCAATGATATAAATAATATTCACTCATCCTAGATAGTGTACATTTCAACAAACAAAGTCTCTAGCAATGATGCCAATGATGAATGACAAGATACTCCTACACCCAACCATACGAATCACAAGCGTTCACACATGATTTAGTCAAATTCTATAGACTTTATAGTTTCCAGTGCACTAGCCTTCTAGGAGATGAATCTTGCCTTAAGGTCATTCGTTGTCTTCCCAATTATACTTATTACTTACATTGGTATGGTTAAGTGTAATTGAGGCATCTAATTTTTATCATTTTTTATTTTATAATTTGATGTTTAAAGGGAGATAAAAGTAATTGGATTAACTAATTTAATTTAACTAATTAACTAGTATCTAACTAGTCCTAACATAAGCATCTGATCCTTCTCTTTGCACATGTCCTGAACCCACATATACACTACTTAGTTACCAAGTGCTACGCTACTAGGTGTACTAAGTAATAACGCTACTAGGATTACCAAGTGAATACATGCTATGCCTGAAGTGGTCGTAGTTATGTGTTTAATTTATCTAGCTTATCTTACTTAATTTCTTCATTAACTTAATTATTAAAAATATTTAATAAATAAATAATTGAAAACATTAAATGCATAAATGAAATATTTAATCTATCCAAAGTGCTACAAGGTTTATCAGAAAGCTCATCTTTATTGCCGCACACATTATTGTGCTCAAGTACAACAATGCTTGAATAAAGATCTGTACACTCAATGACTCCTACTGCGGCCACTCAGGGGAAAAATTCTAACTCTCAAATGAATAAACTATGAGAGCTTTGCTACTACTAAAATCTTGTTGCCATAAATGTGACTGGTAGGCATGTATTTATAGGAAAAATGTAGGCACTACATCGATGGAGCCTCATCGATGCATCGTATGATGCATTGATGAGGCCTAGTCAACAAGGCCACATTGAAGAGGCCTCATTGATGTAGCCAAGAAACTATAACTCATCACACATGCAATTAAGTGTCAAGAGTATAACATGGCTTCAACACTTAGAGAAAAATCACCAGCCAAATAAGTTCAAAGAAATCATGATAAAACACATGATGAAGAAGATTGAAGTGCACCAATGCAGACAAGAATTACATATGCTCATGTTGATCCATACTATCCTAATTTCACATTCATTCTTCACTAGGATAAATAACTTAGATGGAGAGACTTACAGGGCAACATAGCTATACCATTAGAATGTTCTATTTCATTGATGTTTTAAGTAACCCTTATGAAGGCCAATTTAAGTCATGAACAAGAGAGCTATCAATTCACAAAGCACATGACAAGGTCATACCAGCCAATAGAGACTCAGGTAAGAAGGAATGCCATCATGGAAGCACAACATGAACATGACAAGGAAAGAAGGTACCTCAAATAATTGTGTTGGAAGAAATAAAAGATGCTTTGCTTCAAGCTAAAAAGTTTTAGTAACCTCATGGATCTCACTCCCACACACCAGTAATACATTTTGAAGATCTCGCCAATACAAAGCTAAAGTTAACTTTGATAAAAGACCTTGAAAGAAACATAAGAGACTTCAAAACTAGACAAAGCTCAAGGCCTAGAGCTTCTATAGAATCAAAAGAAGAAGAATCACGAAATCACAAAAGGAGAACTAGCTGGAATCGTTCTTCAACTACCTCATCTTCTTGCTTGTGTTCATCTATGGTGTTTGACAGGAAGGAGCATAAATCAAGAGACTATGACAAAGAAGGATGAAGAGATTATGAGAAAGAGGACTATAGAAGAAGGTATCCTAATGATGAAGAAAATGATTATGAGTGACAAAGAGATAGAAATAAGCATGAGGATAGAGATTGTTATGAGCATCGGAGGGGTCATTACTACAATAGAGCTTACAAATCCAATAACTATGAAGAACCCCTACTAGCCATTTGAAGCATGATAAACATAAGAGAAGTTGTATATATTCCCACTAAGCATGGAAGGGAGAGTCATATCAAATGACTAGATATGAATAACATTCCTAAATTTGAACGTGGACACAACATAGATCCACAACATCATCTTCAAAAATTTCATGATTCATGTGTCCTTCAAAACATTGAAAGTGATTGGCAAAAGCTCAAGTTGTTTCCTAGGATACTCATCAAAGAAATAGAAAGCTTGTACAAATCATTGGAACTTGAATCATTTAGGAGATGGAGTATCATGCTTAAGCTCTTTAATGACAAATATCAAACATATTCAAGAGTGCGTAACCTCAAAAAGAAAATCTAAGGATGGAAGTAAGGGATACACAAATCCCTTGATGCAGAAATGGACAGATACTACTCTCGTCTACATACCATGGATTCTCACAAAGGCAACAACTCAAGCACATCGTCGATGGCTTAAGGAATAAAACTATAGAAATCCTTAGGGTCTATGCCCAAGGAAGACTATCAAATATGACCATCCATTAGATTCAAAGATTAATAGACCAAGTGGTAAAAGAGAAAGGTGAGTTGAAAAAGAAAGAATCAGCTAAAGAGTATAATCAAGGTCCATCAATTAGAAAATGAAATGTACAAATGTGTAACAAGTAGAAAGAAGAGACCTTGGAAGATGTGATTTAGAAGAAAACTCTACCCATCCAAAAATCTATCAATGATATAGTAAAAAAGGTAGAAAAGATGTGAGACTTGGTGGATGAGAAGTTCGCTACAGTTCTCAGGATAGTAGAAGAAAGAACTTAACAAATACTCAATAAAGGTAAGGATAAGAAGAAGAAAAGAAAATATGGATAAGAAGCTTATAAGCAAAAAAGAAAAGTTGCTTCAGTTGAGGAGTCTACTAACTCTAGTTTAGAAGACAAGGAAGTATGCAAGGTATGCCAATATGAACATCCTAAGGGATGTTGTCCTATTATGGCCCACTTGCAAGAATCGAGGGTATATGTGCTCAACCTAAGATTTCTCAAAAAGTAGATGTCAAGATATTTATCTTACCCTCAAGGTAATCTTTGACAACTCTTCCAGCCAACCTACTACCTAAGTAGAGCCTACCCTCAACTGTAGGAGTAATATCAGCAATAATGGAAACAACAACAAGCATGAGCAATGCTACCGCAAAGGCAACAATATCCATATAGGCAACCATACCCTTATGGATATTATGTACAATGTCCAATCTCTCTAGGGACTGCTTCAGTTCACACTTCTTCTTAGTATTATCCACCTAAGTATTATAGACCTACCACTTCAAGGATGGATTCCAATCTATACGTACATCAACTAGCAGTTGATCCATCAAGTCAACCTTCCAATCCTTTACTACCAGTGCCATCACCAATAATGTAAGGGGAGTTGCCATCATAGCCACAATAGAAAAATGTAACAAGGGTAGTAAATACAAGGAGGAGGTAATCATGAAGGAACCTTAATCCAGGAAACATTTGTTTTTGTAAACAAGTCTAAAAAGGGTTCAAAGTATGGTGACTTCATCTAATTCAACCCCATCTACACATACTCCTCTTGGGAATACTAGGCTTCCATCTTCTACCAACTCAAAGCTAACTACTATCATAGTTACACAAACTATTACACATTGCATAAAAGTAGGAGTGCTTCCCCAAAAAAGAATAGATCCAAAAAGTTCATTGATATATTTCCAAATAGTAGGTCACAAACCATGCAATGCTTTACTCGATTCTAGGTTGGAAGTGAACCTATTCTCACAAGACATGTACAAGTCATGGAATCTTCCATCCCTAAATAAAAGTAATATTTGATTAGAGCTTGCTATTCAGTCAATCATGATCCCACAAGGATAGGTACATGATGTCATCACTACCATTAGTGGTTGGTCCTATCCTATCGATTTCTTAGTAATTCATGTGGAAAAAAATAAGGGAGAATTTCCTGTCATCATGGGAAGAGTCTAGCTTATCATTGTGAATGCTAATCATAGAATCAAATATTTGTCTTTAGATATTTCCAAGGAGGACAAAGCTGGAATCATCAATGACGTAGAGTTCAATGTATCACATACAATGATATTGGATGCAATTGAATGTAGAAAATATGGGTAATTAAACAAGAAAGCAACATTGAATGCAATAGATGTGTAGAAGAAATGTGTGTCTAGAAATACCTATATGCGATAGCAGAAACACCGTGAAAATTACGAGTCAGCCTCAGGCAAAGATTCGCAATTTTAGCAAGAACGCGCATCAGCTTTGTTCAAGGACAAGTTTACGCTCTATCACGCACGACAGCGTAATGAGCGTAATAAGCTCCAAAACAGTCGAAGGCAGAGTCCAGAGAGGCATAACAGGTCAACACTTTTTCTCGCGGCGCATGAATAACTTATCTTTACGCTCGTTACGCGGCAGTGCGTATCATTGCGTATTTATCATTAAGTTAGTCGTTGTTTACGCTTCATTATGCGCAGTTGCGTAATGAGCGTGAATTAGGCATTGTTTACGCTTCAATACGCGCAGCTGCGTGGTGAGCGTAAAACAGACATTGTCTATGCTTTGTTACGCGCAGCTGCGTAGTGAGCGTAAAACAATTTTGAGCATGCTGTTTTTTATACCGGATTACGCTCATACACGCAACACAACGCGAATGAGTGTAATACACCCTGAAAGCAATTGAAACATGCTCAACATGTACCTGCTCCTCACACGCACAACTAGTTATCTACAATCATCATTTGCACTTTCACATTATTTTACGCACTTACGCAGGATTATATTCTGTTATGTGGTTACGCAGTCGGCCCGCAACGGCCTTAAACTAGTCATCCAGAGTTATCTACAATCACCATTTACGGTTTTTTTACTTTACGCTTCCGGCCCGCAATGGCCTTAAACTAGGAATTACGCTCTATCATTATTACTTAGGTGAACTTTTCAACGGTTACACTCGCACTCTATCGACGAAACACAAAAAACAAAAACAATATATGTAATTGATATTCAACGCATCCACCAGGTTTTATAACATGTCTTTCTAGTCATTCGTGACATGATACTACACTCAACATTAACAAAATTTTGCGTAAATAATAATTACGCATTCCCCCTACTGCCGCTATCACCGGTATCTCTTAACTCT
>MNCI01011075.1:51963-82536 GCA_015680685.1 Gnetum montanum | reverse complement strand
GCCTCAGGCAAAGATTCGCAATTTTAGCAAGAACGCGCATCAGCTTTGTTCAAGGACATGTTTACGCTCTATCACGCACGGCAGCGTAATGAGCGTAATAAGCTCCAAAACAGTCGAAGGCAGAGGCCAGAGAGGCACAACAGGTCGACACTTTTTCTCGCGGTGCATGAATAACTTGTCTTTACGCTCGTTACGCGGCGGTGTGTATCATTGTGTATTTATCATTAAGTTAGTCGTTGTTTACGCTTCATTACGCGCAGTTGCGTAATGAGCGTGAATTAGGCATTGTTTACACTTCAATACGCGCAGCTGCGTGGTGAGCGTAAAACAGACATTGTCTACACTTTGTTACGCGCAGCTACGTAGTGAGCGTAAAACAATTTTGAGCATGCTATTTTTTATACCAGATTACGCTCATACACGCAACACAACGTGAATGAGTGTAATACAGCCTGAAAGTAATTGAAACACGCTCAACATGTACCTGCTCCTCACACGCACAACACGCAAACGAGCGTGTTGTGCGTAGTCACAGTCTGACTTAAAATGATCAAGTCAACGGAACCCGAGATATCCGGGACCCACGTCATCAGGGTTGCGCCTTTTCCACGGAGCGTCGCATCCTATAAATACCTCAGTTGACAAAGATACAGGGGTTGGCAAATCAGAGAAGCAAAAGCATATTTCTGAGCACCAGAGCACTCAGCACTTTGGAGCAAAGATACAGAGAACAACACTTTGGCAATTGTTGACATTATCACCGNATCGGACTTCTGTTTAGACCGTTTTGCTTGTTGTTTTGTGCTTGTTTCACATCCTGTAACCGGGGATTCCCCAGTGCAATTTCTCATACAAAATATACACTTTTAAGTCAAAGCGCAGATCTTGAAGCTACGTGCTTCTCTTATGTCAGCCTCCTTTTATCGTGTTTAGCATTATCACCGTTGCAATCCGTCTACATCGTTTTTCCCTCGTTTTACGACTCCTCGAACCAGATCGCTTTCTTTTTACGCAATTTTCATTGTTTTACTGACCCGTAAGTCCCTGTCTAATCGACAAGACCGTTCAGGGCACCACGGATTCGGTTTTCCAGCATAGCCCTTGCGCGGATCCGTGGCTAAAACTGTGTACGTCGGAACCTCGATCGGTATTTCCAGCTGCTGACGTTTTCCGTCGCTACAATAGCCACTAAGCAACAGGGCATCCCGTGGTTGGTAATTGATAAGGAAACAAAATCTAAAATATACATAGAACCAATAAGTCAAATTATAAGCACCTATTTTGAGGAAATAGATAAGTTGAAATAGTTAAGAAGAAAACACCCCTATACCTATTCATGCTAAGAAGAAGATATTAAATGGGGACAACTTGAGATCCCAGACAAGTTTGAGCTAAAGCCATTAGAATTAAAGGCCCTATAGGATATGCTATAATATTCCTTCCCAAATAACAAAAAATTGGTAATCATCAATGCCAACCTAGCTAAAGATTAAAAGAAGAAACTATTGGAAGTAGTCAATAAATGGCCAACAACATTTGCATGGTCTTACAATGAGATAATAAGCATTGATCCATGAATTTGTCAACATCAGATATACACAAATCTAACTATTAAGCCACGTTACCAACCTCAAAGAAGGCTAAATCCTAGGCTTAAAGAGGTAGTGAAATAAGAATTGGAAAAGTTATTAAAAGCAAGGTTCATTAACTCCATTGTAGATAGTGAATGGGTGAGCCTGTTGGTCATTGTTCTAAAAAAGGATGACAAGTGGAGAGTATGTATTGATTTCTAGTTGTTGAACTCTGTGACATTCAAAGAACATTTTCCCCTGCCATTTTTTGATCAAGTCCTAGATACTATAGCAAGAGATTAGTACTATAGCTTCCTTGATGGGTACAACGAACATAATAAGATCTACATTGCACTAGAGGACCAAGAAAAGATGACATTTACTAGTCCATGGGGAACATTTGCTTATAATAAAATGCCTTTCAATTTATGTAATGCACCCACTACCTTCTAGAGATTAGTACCAAGTATCTTCCAGCAATAGATAGGCAATGCTATAAAAGTATTTATGGATGATTTTTCTACTTACAAGCTAGATTTTAAGCAAGCATTGGACCATTTAAAAAAAGTATTAAAAAGATGTGTAGAGACACACTTGAAGCTCAATTAGTAGAAAAGACATTTAATGATCTAAGATGGGATCATTCTAGGACACAAAGTATTACAAAAGGAAATTGATGTAGATCCAAAGAAGATCATATTCATTCAGAACATTAGCCAAAGTCCACAAATTTTTAAAGATGTTAGATCATTTCTGGGCCACATAGGATATTATAGGAGCTTTATAGAAAATTTTTCAAAAATTGCAAAACCATTTTTAGAATTGATAAAAAATGATGCATCATTTTAGTGGACAGACCAATGTGAGAAGGCATTTGAGACTTTAAAATAAAAGTTAATTGAAACATCGATCCTCCAAGCTCTGGATTGGTCTAATTCCTTCCACATAATGATAGATGCTTCAAATTATTCACTAGGTGCAGTACTAACATAGCTAGATAATTAAAAGAGGTCATATTACATACATTGTACGAGCAGGAGCATCACTAGAGCACAACTTAAGTACACCACCACAAAAAAGAAGCTTATGGTAGTGGTGTACTCATTGGAAAAATTCAGACATTATGTGCTCAAGTACCCCATTTGTGTCCACACAGATCATAGTGCAATCAGATTTATGATGAATAAACCAACAGTAAGTCCTAGGGTGATCAAATGGCTCATCATACTACAAGAATTGGACATCACCATGATTGACAAGAAAGGCACAGAAACTGTAGTAGCAGATCATTTGTCAAGGCTAAGATGGGAGCCACAAGATCAAGAAGAACCATTATCAAATTAGTTTTTTGATGAAGACCTATTCATAAGGACAATAATGGCTATCAACTCAATAGCGAAGTCATGGACTACTGATTACATGACCTACTTGACCATGTAATAACTTCTTGTTGAGTGAAGTAGGAAACAAAGAGAACAATGCATCCATACAGTAAACAGATATATGAAGATGAATGAAAATATTTACAAGATCTATCCTAATGGATTAGTATGATGGTTTTTTCCAAAAGACAATCAACAGAGGATCCTACAAGATGTACATGAAGGACCATGTGGTGGTCACTATGTTGGGCATAGAATGACACTCAAACTAATGATGGTAGTCTACTTCTAGCCTACCATATTTTGGAATGTACATAACTTCAACTAATCAGGTGAAAGATGTTAGCAGGATGGAGGAATAATAACTAGGAATGAAGAACCACAGGGATGGATTTAGCCATTAGAACCATTTTCTATATGGGGAATTGATTTCATGAGACCCATTTTGCCAATGTGAAACAGGAAAGCTTATATCATAGTAATCGTTGGTTACTACATAAAGTGGGTTAAAGTAGCTATGATTAAGGATTGTACAACAAAGAAAACTACTAAATTTTTCCAATAATAAGTGGTAAACAAACTCAAAGTACCAAGAATGCTCATCTCAGATAATGGAACACATTTCACATGAGCTACATTTAAAAATCTCATGCAAGAACTTAGGGTGAACCTTAAATTAACCACACCATATCATCCCCAAAAAAATGGTTAGGTTGAAGTAACTAACCAAGAAATTATAAGAATATTAACTAGAATAGATAGTTGATTTAGAAAATATTGGAACACAAAATTAAATGATGCTCTATGGACCTATAGAACTACATGGAAAATTCCCATGGAATATTTGCTCTACAAGTTAGTCTATGGTAAATTACCTACACTTCCAATCTAGATAGAGCTACAAACTCTAGTTACTTCTAGTAAAATTGACCTAAACCTAAGCTTAGCCTAGAAAGAACAACTTATGAATCTTAATCTTTTAGAGGAGAATAGGCTTGTAGCTCTTATGAGAAATGAAGTCCATAAGAAGTAATCTAAGCATAGGCATGATGCATGAATACACCATGTATTGATCTAGTGAGGCGATAAGGTCTTATACTATAATCCCAGTCATGTTCCACAAAAGGCTAGGTTCCAAACCCTATGGAAAGGACCATATATCATCTAGGTAAGCTATCCATCTAGTGCCATGCAGATTTACCATCCAAATAGCCCACATAAGTTCATTCTAGTGAATATTCAACAAGTTAAGCCTTATTATAAACATCTCAATTCTATTATGGATTCTACCCAATTCGCTAAATTGTCCTCTTCCTTTTTAATATTCTAGATGACTATTTCTAATAATAGTCATGGGGGTGTTCCACATGATACATAGGTACCACACTAAATTTTTTTCTCTTTCTTAGAACCTTTTCCTATTCCCTAGTATCTTTCTATTCTTTTATACTTTTCCATTTCTTAATTTTTTGATATTCTTTAATATTTTCCAAATTCTTCCTTTTTTAAAACCATTTTTCTATGATTTTTATCACTTGTTTTGTACATATTTATGTTGATTCTTCGATAAAGTGGAAGGAAGAAAGCAAGATGTAGTCCCAATAAGGTGAAGACTATCCTATATTATAAAATCATGAAGGACTAATTACATATACCACGAGACTGCAACATCCATCCACTCATTTCCAATAATAAGAGGTTCTTACCATGGCCATAATGATATTCTTTTCACAATAAAAATAAGAATAAGCTTGTGATCATTATGCCTAGATAGAAAAGTGAAGAACCAAGTGAAAATGAAAAGGATGTGACATCAAGAGGACTTGTGAACTCTCTAGGACTACGACTGTGAGTTTTATCCTATTGACTAAGGGTGTATTATTTTCTTGAGTTCCAATGCAAAATGGAAGTAAGAGTACAATAACTATTGCCTTACCATGTTATTGGAAAGACATATTACCCATGCCTAAAGGTAGTCCTCTAGTAAGGTCAACACAATAAAAATAAAATAAAAAGCATAGAATAAAATTTCTGGGGGTTCCACTAGAAAGACATATTACCCATGCTTAAGGTAGGTAGCTTCTCAAAAATCTAAAAAATAAAAAGTGTGCTATTAATAAACTCCTTCCTTGAACTACATTGCCAAGTGGTAATACTTCTTGCAATAGTGGTAGTCTTATGGTTATTAATCTTAGGGATGATACAATGCGATGTCACTGGAAAGTGGTATGAATTGGTTTGAATCTTAGATGGAAAGCTAATGATTACTTTAAACACACATCACACACAAGGATTCATAATGCCTATGGTAAGACAACTCATGTCCCGATTTCTACAATCCCTTCTACATTTCATTTCATCTCATTAGTATATTTAATCATAATTTTATGGTTTTGTACAATATTGTTGGCAACCATTTGGGACTGAACCAACAACATTTGGGGCCTCCAGTCTTGCAACCTTGGAATTCATGGGATACAAAGGTGTTCTTCAAACAAGGTTTAGGTGCTTGCTGGTCTCTAACAATACCAAGGCCCAGATACCTCCAAATAAACTCAATGGTTATGAAACAAACTAGTCATGAGTATGTGCATGTTATTGTGAATGTTGAAATGGTTGGATTATGTATGAAATTGTAGTTGGCTATCATAAAAGAAATTCAGCTAACTTTGTCGAATATTGTGATTTGTTGAAGGTTCCTATTTTGTCAAATCAGTTAGTCTATATAGTCCCCATAGTACATTACTTGTAACAAATAAAATTTCACAAAAATGGTTAAACACAATTCTACCAATCTACTAATTTTCCCCAAAGAGAAAATTCCATAAGAAAACTTGAAATAGAGCAAGATTTAATGGGTTTTAGAAAAAGAAAAGAAAAGAAAGTAGATTTTTGTGGGATCTCAAACATTTAAGTAAGATATATTGACATGAGAAAACACTTTGCAATAAAGTTATTCCAATTCAATCTATTACGAATTGTCCAAACCCTCTGAGCTCAATAAGTAATTTCATAAAAGACACTCTATTTTACTACCAAAACACTTTGTAACCGACAAAGTACAAGCTTCTATTTAGCTAGTTAATGTTGGTTAAGAATTGCAAACAATAGAACTTCCAGAAAAAGTTGAAAATTTTAAGATTGCAATATTAAGGCAATAAACTTTAAAAATAAAAAAGCCATTTTAGTCATTTCAATTCAAAGTATCAAATATTTTCTATATTTCTTAAACTCAAGCAGGTAATTTCTATTAGACATTACTATTAAATTGCTCAAGATGGTTTTTTACAACATAAGCTCTTATTTGGAAAACCTTAATAGAAGTCTAATATTGCACAAAAATAGAGCTATAAAGGCAACCTAGAAAAATCCAAAAATTAAATTCCAAGCACGATACTATCTAAACCATTAGCTAACTAAAACAAAATGGGAAAAATGAGCTCATAGGACTAAAAAAATGTAGCTAAATTGATGTCTTTAGCAAACCATGCTTTACAAGAAATCTTCAATATTCTGCAAAGTTGCTTCTAAGTATCTTCTAAACCCCACCAACCACACCCCCCCCCCTCTCCATAATCGATACCTTTATTTTTCTTCCCTAAAATTATGAACACTTAAGCTTGAAATGTGCAACCTTGAAGGTACTTTGCATTCATTTTCCCTTGAGCAACGTTCATGATCAAATCATGCTTCATATTATTATTCTTTTTAAGTAAATAATTTAACTCTTTGTATGCTAGTATGTTATCTTCCAATCACCAGTAAAAATTAAATTAGACAATTTAATCTTCATCATGATCTTAAAAGAAAACTGCTCCATCAAATCATATAAATGTAACAACAAATGTAGTATTATTTTTCCAATCTAGCAATATTAACATGTGTATTTTGCTAGATAGGTATGTCTTACATTCAACTCCTTAAGTACCTATAGGCACTTTTAGGCATGGTTATACAAGGGCATTAAGGGTTGAAGCCTTCTTTGGAGAGGACCTACTTGTAGAACTATTGTATCTCATACTTGAAGAGTAATTCCACATCTTCTTGTGCCTTCCAACCATGTTAATACCCAAAACACACTTCTTACAAATCTTATAACCTATCCATCAACTAAGAATCTTCAATCCATCTCATACAAACCCAATAAACTTTCATGGCCCAAGATTCCTTCTCTACGCCTTTCAAATGCTCAAATTTCTAAATTTTAAGAGTCATATATGATCCATGACCCTATAGATAGTCTCTATGTCTTCCAAATCAACCAATTGACTCATTTTTTTCCATTAAAAATTATCATAAATTTGAAATGTTTTAAGGGTGATGTCGTAGTAACGACATTGGAGCTATGATGTTGTATTAATGATGTCACTTACATAAAATAGTATATATAGACGCAATAGTTAGAAAAATTTTCATTTTCTCATTTTCATGCAAGCAGACTTTTTTCAATTTTTTCTAAGCTCTAACACCCAAACTTCCTAAAGCTATAACTTCCTCATCGCAACTCAAATTTCTATGATTTTTAAACCCTGTTAATCCCAGAGTGCTCAACTTAGTCGTTAGGGGCAATGGGGTGGGGGGCGACAAGGGGGCACTGTGCAAATAGTTAAAAAAGCAAGCCAAAATTTCCTAACACCTAGAAGACATTATAATGGCTAGGTATAAGAACATGGTACGAATATTATAACCAACTAACCAAATTTTAGCCAAAGGACTTAACTAATCTTCCTAACTAACCATATTAACCATTTAAGCACATAATAAATGAGGAAATGATAGCTATGGAAGGTCATAATAGTTAGAGGTATAATACTTAGGGGTTTCTTTTTGAAATTTTTCTAACACTGCAATCATAAAGATCATAACTAATAGAAGAAGCTAAGAACCTGATCAACCAAGGGTACGAGAAGGATCATGAATTGTTAAGAACCAATTTAGACACTTTTGTAATCTTAAACTCTTATTGATTGTAGATGGCCTCAAAGAGACAAGTAGCTGAAGGACCTTCACAACTAGGTAGTAAAAGACCAAGAGGCCATGGAAGAGGCCAAGTGGGAGAACAAACACCACAAGCTGATCATGTTGAGTAGGAGGCTCAATCACTCAACATCCATCAACAAAATCCCACCACCAAACAATTAGCATAAGCAGAGGCGGAAGCACCGCTAGCACCTAAATAAGAATAGCAGCTCGTGTTATTTACTAATTGCCTATAGGTCATCTAGGAAAATTTCATCATTTCCATGATCATCATGGAATTGAACTTTGGCCCATTCATGAAGTTTGATCTAGAAGTTGTTCAAACACAACTCTAAGCCTCTCCACTATGGCCAACATGATCAAGAAATGCAAAATGGTACTTGGAAAAGGTTTATCAATTTTGAAGGAATAAGTAGGATGATGAAATTGTGAAGCTAGAAGGAGTCCCTATTCCATACTTAGTAGAGATAATTGCCAAAGCCTTGAACATTCCAAATGAAGGAGCCAACGTAGCACTAATCTCCACAAGGTTAGATATAGATGGCAAGAAATTATTACTACAAAGGACCTATGGCAAGGAGGGCAAAGATTACAATGAGATGATTACTGAAGGAAAGATCTATTTTAAGATTGGGACTTACCACCTATTTCCAATCAAGAGGCTCAACAAAATCTTAACCTATGTAGCTAGGAAAAGTATGATATTGATGGGCAAGTTCAATGCCAACATTACACATCTAATCTTTATAAATATTCAAAGGTAGTTTAAGGAGAAGAAGGTAGGGAAACCAACACTGCCATTCCTGTACCTAATAAAAAATCTTTGCAAACAAGCAAAGATTCTAGGCTACATAAATGATGGTCCAAGAAAAGCCCAAAATGCATCTTATTCAGAAATGTCAAAACCAATATTGTTGAAGATATATCAGCTAGAAAAGCCAATAGGCACTAAGGGAGCTTTAGGCTCAACCGCTATCAGTAACATTCATACTACCAGATAGCAATAGTCAACCACCTGTTGAAGACAAATCAAAATAGCAAGTTCCACCACCATTGCCACAAGACTATAGGCCATCAATGAGCCATCAATGTCAAATTGCAAATAGAATCAACTGGGGAGTAAGGAAGGGCTACAATCTCTATTAAATAAGAGAAAGATCTGTAAGGCTCATAGTTTCAATAGACCCTATGAGTGGAGAGGTATCATTACAAACACGATGAGAGGAATACTAGGCCCAATAGATTTTAGGGAACACTGCATCATTCTAAGTCATGCTAAAAACTAGTGAAGGCATCATAGTTGTGATTATGCAGCATCAACATGTAGCAGGAGTAGTTGAAGTAATAACTAATTACATCAAGGAATCCTTTAATGTCCCTATTGTGCCACCAACTAATATCTCTAGAGCTCAGGATGCTCAAATGCTAGTTGGTACCTCAATGACTTCTACTGAACATGAAGATGTTCTTAATAGACTATTGCAAATAGACTAGGTCATGTAGAATTATTTGATATCCCTAGTGATATCACTATAGTACAATCTAACTTAATTTCCATAAAAGAAAAGTTGGTGATGCATGAAATGAGGGTAAAACACACTAAGAATGAGGTGCAAAGATTACAAAATGAATTGGAAACTCTAAGAGAAAAAGTAAGAGATCCTACATGATTTGTTATCCCAGATTAGTTAGAGTAGTTTAGAACTGACCAAGTGAGGTAGCTAATTGCCCATAACATCTATGTAGAGATGGAGAAAGAGAAGGCGATGTGGAATCCTTCAGTTATTAAAGCTTGACATATGCACATGCCAAAGCTCTCAATGCATTAGAGGAAAAGAATAGAAAGCTTGCTGCAAACAATCCAAGGTTGATTAATATTGAAAAGCAAAAGAATGTTCTTGAAAAAAGCATTCATCGATTACAAGAACAACTAATTAGACTTAACTAAGACATGAGCAAATTGGCCTGAGAGAATAGGACCCTCTTAATGGAAGAAGTTTGTGCAATCCAACAAAAGTCAGCCATTGAAATAAGCATGTGGAAAAATGAGGCCAAGAGACATGAGAAGCTCAAAGAGCATTTCAGGCACTAGGTGGACATGTACAAGTAGATAAATAAGAAAGAAATCCAAATGGCAAAGGAAAAAATCAATTCCATCACTACTCAAACTCTAGATTGGCAGCCCATCTTGGATAGCTTAGCCCACCTTCATCAAGCTGAGATCAAGAACAAGGACCTGCAAATTCAAGATCTTACAGAGTACATGGGGTTAGCAAATCTTTGATATGCTAACTTAGCCATGTTAATAACAAGACGACCTCAGAGTGAGCTTGAGTAGTAGGTAGTAGCCATGTATGCACTATACAAGAAGGAGTTTGTTGATCGAAAGGATGCTCTATAAAAAACACATGTTGCAAACTCTAAGCTCGAGTTGTGAATGCTAGCTACCAAGGACAAAAAAATGTAGTAGCAAATCTAGCATATAGAATGTCTAATTACTAAGAACTTAAGAAGGTGGATAGAGCATTTGAAGAGGAGAGAAGATAGTTTGTGGTGTGGTATGTGAAAGAAAACTAAATGTTTTTGTAACTACCATACCAGTGGGATGTATCGACTCCATAAAACATTGCATGATCAACATGGATGGTACATGATCCAAGGAGAGAAGAAGAAAAGCTTGAGATGCTCCTCAACATATATTAATTTCAGAAGCCTAGTGATAAAGGGAAGAAGCCAATGGAAGAGCCTTCATTGTTAGGAACTTAAGGCTACATCGTGCTACTATAGTTTTTGTTTTGTTTGTCAATTTTCAACTATGTCATTTTTGTAGAAACACCAATGTAGCATTCAAGAGTCATGTAAATAGTAGTCATGTCAAGTCAAATGTACCTCCCAATTTTGTAAGGGACTCTATCCTCATTTTGTTTTAACTCAAGGATGAGTTTCCAATCAGTCATGGGAATATGATAAAGTCAATTTTTTTATTGATGTGATATCGTAGCTCATCCTATGTTATCGTTGATGTGATGTCTCGGGATCTATGCAACCCTATAAATACTAGCACTTGGACATACAATCAACAACTTTTGATTCCAACCCTTAGCAAAATTCTTGCAATTTGTTTTTGTAGTTTTAGCGATAGAGTGAATGCTTGCAATGTGGTGTTAAGTAGTTGACTAACATCTTTATTCGAGTAAATTGTACTTGGACACAATTTATGTGTGGTAATAAAGATTGAAGCTATTTCTCATCATTGCAACATTCCTTAGTTTCTTTATGCTTTACTTAGAATAATTTTCTTCCTTTTCTAGTTAATCATTTACATTTGAAGCATTTTGCTTTCCATGATTACTAATTAAGTGGAATGGATACAACTAGTTTCAAGTGCTAAGTACAGTTATATGGTAACCTAGTAGTGGCATTACTTGATTTGCTTAGTAGTAATTCCACTTGATAATCCTAGTGATAATTAATGAGTTCAAGGCATGTACAATAGATCAGGATTAGATATCCATTGCTTTAGGCTAAGATAGATTTATGTTTTCATAGTTAACTAGACTCAAATTTAAATCTCATTTCAACCATGTTTATGAGTAGGAGCATTAAGAGCCCTACACCATCATCCATCATATGCCTCACTCTGAGTTAAACCATACGCTAAGGTTTCACTAACTTAAAGTGGAAACAAAATGGTCACGAACTTAACCTCAACTACTAGCATAATTACATTGTCTATCCGCAAATTACAATCTAGTTACATGCAGACACTCGTAACTTGTATGATAGAGTGTTGGGATACCTCCACCGCTCATCAACTAGACACTTAAAGAAAGGAAAAGAAAAGAAAATGACTCTTCACTTCCACAAAGAGAACATTGAAGATAAATATTTCCTATATGTTGAAGATGAGTACCAATAAAGAAGACTTTAATGAATAAGACACCATAAAAAATACAAATTTTTCGAGAGGTAGGAACTGTCAAAATATCTTCAATTTTCCTCATCCAAAACTGTGGTGATGATTGTATTTTCCAAGCCTTATTAAATTTGTTATGAATAAAATCATTGATAATAATCTCATAAGTATCTTTGGACTTAATATATTAAAAAATATGTCATCATTCCAAGAAATGTTTGGGAAAGCTTGATGCAAACTATTTTCAACTTTAAATAAATTCTTAAAATCACAAATTCATTTTTCAAAATATTTTTTTCTTTTTCTATTTAGACCATAAAGGCTAGAAGCTTCATTCTATGTAATCCATCTATCATACATACATAGATAAAAGACTATAGTTATACCAAATTTGGTCCAAGTGTAATGAGTGGCAAGGTACCCCTACACTCAGCCATACAAATACAAGCGTTCACGCATGATCCAGTCAAACTCTGTAAACAGGCTAGTTGTGGTATCTAGATAATTACACGTTAATAGCAATTCACTGTCTTCCCACCTGAATTAGTATTTACTTTGTCACCTATGGTTTAGTCCAAAGTGAGGTGTATGATGTGGTCCTAAGCTAGTGCTACTCCTAGAGGCAATGGAAAATAACTTTGATTAACCTAAGAGGAAATGGGAGAAGAGAATCCAAGCTAGCCTAAGTGCAATGAGTATTCGTCCTTAATCATCCGTACACATCTTGGACCTCATGTACTACCTCTAGGATTACCAAGCGTATATTACTTGAGTGCTCCTAGATATGCTACTGGGATACCAAGTAGTCACACTTAAATGCTCGTGATTGAGTCGTACCCATTCCGCGTTTAATAATAGGGATATTAAATGAAGGGTAAGAAATATTAATTAAGAAAATAGTAAATAACAATAACAGTAAGCAATTAAAACTAAGTGAATGCTGCAATCATGAAGTAATCTCAATCTTTATTGTTGGTCATGTGCGTGCCCAAGTATGTCACACTTGAATAAAGGTTATGTACAATTACAATCATCACACTATGGGCATGCACTAGGGAAAGGGTTGAGATGAACTAAAAAATGACAAAAAGACACTACTCTAACACTAACTGAACTTCCCTTTCTGTGTGCCTAAATGTGGTATTTATAGGCTTACACAAGAACCACGATATCGTGTATTCAATATCATTATCCAGGACGAGATATCGCATACCTAATATAAAATGTTTGATATCAGGGGTCCAATATTAGGGGTCTGATATCAAGAGTCCAATATCAAGGGTCCAATACAGGGGTTCGATATCAAGGGTTCGATATCAGCACTTGACAAACCATGATTCATCATACCCCCATGACTAAATAACAACTCATCCTTGAGTCAAAGAAAGTGAGGAACAAGTTCATCCAATTACAAACAAGGGATAAGTATGAGATTATTGAATGACCATGGACTGTTTCATGCCATAGTGTGGGATTACAAAAAATTTGAACACAGACACAAAATACAAAACTTATGGAAGTCATGGGATTTCCGGTGGTGGTGGCTCCTTCATGGGTGCCTCTCCTTTGTCCTGTGCTCCAGGCTTCTAAGATTGATACCATTGAAGAAGTGCATGACATTTCTCCTCTTCTATTTAAGGATTATGAGTCGTCCATGCTGATGTTCCAATGTTTGATAGAGTCGACACTTCCCATGGACACAACAGCTATGGGAACACTTGATTGGCCTCAACATGCCATGTCGCAAATAGCCATCATTCCTTTTCATAGGCTCAGGCCTTGACCTCTCCACCTTTTGCTTGGCTAGATTGTGTAGTGACAGGAGTTCCCTAATGGATGCTGAATGATTATGCCTCATACTCTACATGTTTTTCATGAGGTCATTAGCCTTTTCCTCCCCCTGGGCGTTCAATTGCACCTTAATAAGGTCCTCCTTGTTGTCCTCTTTTAGGGGCCATCTACAATCACATAAAGATCAATTGTTAGTAAGGTTATTAAAACAAGTTCAATTATTTCATATCTTACTCATTGCCTTTGATAAATGTTGAATTCTTTGATTAGTGTGATTTTAGAGTTAGAAATGTTTTTCAAGGAAGTTGCCCTAAAAGTTTAATGTCAGACTTGATTTGTTTAGGTGACACATAAAAGGACATTTAATGGTTTTGAGGAACGTTTGATAAAATGATGACAAAGGAAATAGTAGATTTGGCAATGAAGTACTCAGAGGGTATAAAATGATGTGGTGGTGTGCAACAAGTACAAATTACAAAAGTCACATAAGTGGGTCCTCCCCAAAGCAAGTTTCAACCTATAATGCCCTTGCGTAACCACATCTTAAAATGTTCATAGGCACTAGAAGGGTTAAATGTAATCCACACCAGTTCCACAAAACACACACATGTAGATACCACTATGATGAGGTATGAATTCAATGCTACACAAGACACGAGTCACCAATACATGAACAGCGAGATGAGACAAATTGTAGAAGGGATTGCAGAGATTGGGACATGAGGTAACTGACCCAGGGCACAATGAATCCTGAGTGTAGAACATGATTAATGTATCATTATCTTTTCACTCCAAAATCAAGACTAAGTCCATCCTCCGATTAGTGACATCGCATTGCTTCATCCAATGATGGACAACCATAAGAGTATCATGATAGAAAGGTGTACGATCACTTGGTGTTTCATTCAAGGGAGGAGTCATTTGGAAGTTATTTGTAGCATATTTGTGTTGATCTTTTTGTTTCTTTTTGTCTGGTCACTTTGGCACACTCTCTCTTCTCTTTTCTTTTTCTTTTTTTTTATGCGTAATCCAAAGAAGCCGCCTACCTTTAGGCATGGGTGCATGTCTTTCTAGTGGAACCCCCTAGAATAGCATTAGGTTTCTTTATTAAGTGCCTTTATTAGTCTTACTCCCATTTTTCGTTAGATCTACAAAGATCTTAGTACAACCAAGTTGCATGATAACTCCAATAGATGTCACCAAAGAGAGTCCACAAGTTCCCTTAATGTCACACCCTAACCATTCCCTCTTAGTCCATCATTTTTTGCTCTGGGCATAATCAGCACAAAATTACTTTTAAGTTTTCTTGATGATAAGAATATCATTGTACCCAAAGTAGAACTTCTTATTAATAAAATGGTTGGGTGGATGTGGTGGGCTCGCTATCCGAATAATTAGCCACTTGAGACTTGATAGCATAGAACAACACCTCAACCAACGAGTCACATGAGTGTTTTATACATAGATGAGATTACCCATAAAAAGATAAAAAGATAAAACAATAAATAAAAAGATGAACCAACCAATAAAAAGATAAAACAACAAATTAAAATATGAAAACTGGAAAACAAAAAATTGTAAAATTAAAGAAAAGGAAAAACATTTATTAATTTTTCTTGTTAGAATGAAGGATATACCCAATAACTAAATAGTTGAGCATGGCTAGAATTAATAAATGGAAAAATGTGGATCCATGCATGTTGGAAATGTTGGGGATCAATCATATCCAAACCCCTAGGTATTTTTTGAGGTGGTGGTAGGAATATACCTAAATGGGGGTTCACACACTTGATTGTAGTAGGCATAGTGGGGTAGATTATAAGATGTGATCATGTGATAAGGAGCTCACCCACTATGGCACCCATGACTGTAAGATGGTATGCAAGGATCAATATGTCCCCCTACGTGGTTATATTTATTGGGCTGCATAATTGTTGGAGTGTTGATTGGTGGCCCAAATAAGCTAATAGGAGGAGTTATGTTCAAGGAGAAGGATGCACCACAACGGTGGGCTTGTGCTGAGTTGGTGGATGCAGTGGGTTCAAAACTGTGTTGTCTCTTTCTTTGGTCATGCCTAAAAAAAGGACACTTTCGACATTGTGAAGGATTCCCACTGTGGTTGATAGTAGCAGCATAAGTAACGTTTGTGGGTTGGTGCAGTGGTGCAAAACCTTCTGGTACTATTGGTGGTGATGTAGAAGGAGGTGAAGGATGAGAATATTGAGGGTAAGGAGAAGTATAAGGAACATGAGGTGGTGATCTTGTGGGAGGGGGCATGTGTTGATCATACTTATGAGAATGATAAAAATGTGGTGAGATAGAGGATGTTGACCTAGTTAGGAAAATAGGATACTAAACCTAATAAGTGCTTGGGTTTGAATGATATGAAGGATGTGACTAGTTTGGGGGTGGCCTCCCCCATGACTAGGATTTTTTCCACTGTGATTAAACACAGTATTTTTGTACGAACTCTGAATGTAACATTCTTCCCCAATGCTCATGTAAATGTGATAAGATTGGGCATTGACCTTTGGGGTGATCGTACAAGCAAATGTTACATTGATACATATGATTAGCAGTTGAGTTCTTATTCTCTTCAACCCTTCTTTCCAATTGTCTAAGGGTGTTCTATCCTGCTTCTTGGTTCATCATGGTTCTACCTCTCATAGTGTTGGCATATTCTCTGCATTTTTCATGTATCCATTCCGTCATATTATTACTCTTTGCCTCAATTTCATCTAGTGATTATAGTATTGGCAAAGATGATTCCACCTCCTTGAGGTGAGTTGATTTCTCCTCTTCATGATCATGGACCTTTGCTAATTCGAGATTTTGGTCCCATTAAGAGCTTCTAACATTCTCCCATTTAGTCATTTCTCCTTCTTCTTTTGCTACCCTCTTAATAAGCTCTTGGAATTGGTGGGTTTGTAGCTCATATAGTTAACCTTGGGCATACATCCCTAGGGTCTCCCTTGTCTCGTTACGGAGCCCATCTATGATGCAGTGTATTAGCCTTTCCTCGGAGAATCCATGCCCTGGGTAGTTATTTAACAATGCATAATATCTTTCTAAGGCCATGTCCAAGGGTTCATGTTACACTTGTTTCCACTCTTTGATTTGTTTCTTGAAGGCTGACACTCTTGCATAGGTTTGATATCTTTCATTAAATAGTTCTACCATTGTCAGCCAACATCGAATTGATTTTGGTTTTAAAGACCTATACCATACTTTTGCTTGGCCAACAAGTGTCAAAGGAAAGAGGTTAAGTTTTTTCCACCCATTATCAATATTATTCCATACATAGGCATCATGGAAGGCTTGTAAATGATGTTGCGGATCTAAATCATAGCCTCCAGAAAATTTGGAAAAGTTGATTAAATCAAGCCTGGGTAGACGGCTTTCCTTACAATGCCTACGACATATTCGAATAGCCTCTTGTATCTGCATTAGGCTCTTAGTGGCTAGTAGGGGTTCATCATCACTAGGTAGGTTATGGATTTGTGAGTTGGGATGATGTTGTCTTTGTTTATGTACATAGAAGATCCCTGCATTAGATTGAGTACTCCAAACTTCATCTTTATCATCATATAATTCATTGGTTCTCCAATGAATTGCCTTATTGGTTGTTGTGTTATCATAGTCTCGTAAGAGAGACATTATTGTGAATTTGTGTGTGACTTAATTGAAATTAAGTCCTTTTCTAAGAGATATATTGTGAATACTTTGTTACAATGATCTTGTATGATATAACTGATCTAAATAACTAGCATCGTCCTTGGTAATGGCTCCAATGATGAGTGGCAATGTACCCCTACACTCAACCATACGAATACGAGCGTTCACGCACGATTCCGTCAAACTTCGATAATTACACATTGATTGTAGTTCTCTGTCTTCCCACCTAGACTAGTATTTGCTTTGTCACCTATGGTTTAGTCTAGAGTGAGGTGTATGATGTGGTCCTAAGCTAGTGCTACTCCTAGAGGCAATGGAAAATAGCTTTGATTAACCTAAGAGGGAATGGGAGAAGAGAATCTAAGCTATCCTAAGTATGATGAGTATCTATCCTTAATCATTCGTACACATCTAGGACCTTGTGTACTACCTTTGGGATTACCAAGCATATATTACTTGAGCGCTCCTAGATACGCTACTAAGATACCAAGTAGTTACACTTAAATGCTCGTGATTAAGTTGTACTCATTCAGCATTTAATAATAGGGATAGTAAATGAAGGGTAGGAAATATTAATTAAGAAAATAGTAAATAAAAATAATAGTAAGCAATTAAAACTAAGTGAATGCTGCAATGATAAAGTAATCTCTATCTTTATTGCCTATCATGTGTGTGTCCAAGTACGTCACACTTGAATAAAGGTTCCATACAATCACAATCATCACACTGTGGGCATGCACTAGGGAAAGGGTTAAGATGAATTAAAAAATGACAAAAAGACTCTACTCTAACACTAACTAAACTCCCCTTCATGTGCTCCTAAATGTGGTATTTATAGAATTACACAGGAACTGTTGATATTAGATACACAATATCGTTATCTAGGCTACAATATCGTATACCCGATATCGAGGGTCTGATATCAAGGGTTCGATATCAAGGGTTTGATATCAGGGGTCCGATATCAAGGGTCAAATATCAGGGATCTGATATCAAGGGTCCAATACCAGCACCTGACAAACCATGATTCATCAAAGTGGTACACGATCTAGATGAATGAGTAGCCTAAGCTTCTTTGTTAAAAGAAAGCTACCATGGGCTAATTTGCTTAACCATATCATCTAAAATTGTAATATAATTGTAATTTTAATATTTACTAGGCTTATACCATATCTTTTAAATTTTTTTAAGAATTAGAGAATAAGAAATAAAAATGGTCTAAAGAAAATGATGAGTCGTCATTTGGGCGACCGCGATATTGCGTACGCGATATCGCATGCCCAGCCACGATATCGCATACATGATATCGCAGCCTGTCTCCTCATCTATAAATAAGAGGTAGACAGATCAATTATGCATATGAAGTTTTAGAGTTAGTTTTGATTTTAGTTTTCATTTTCTCTCTCTCAACCCTTTTCCTCTTCATGTATGCCTGCAGTGTGGTGAATGTAATTGTACAACATCCTTTATTCGAGTGTGACGTACTTGGACATGCACATGACTGGCAATAAGATTACCTCATCATTACAGCATTCACTTAGATTAATTATTTAATTAATTATTATTTACTACTTTCCTAGTTAATATCTCTCACCCTTAAACTCTTGATTAAACGCGGAATGAGTACAAGTTGATTACGAGCATTTAAGTGTGACTACTTGGTAACCTAGTAGCGTACCTAGGATCTGCGCTTGATAATCCCAGTAATAATCATGAACAAAGTCCAAGATGTGTATGGATAATCAAGGAAAGAATGCTCATCGCACTTAGGCTAGTTTAGATTCTCTCTTAAACTTTCCTCCTAGCTTAGTTAATCTTATTTTCCATTGCCTTCAGGAGTAGCGTTAGATTAGAAACCACATCATACACCTCACTCTAGACTAAACGATATGTGACAAAGATAATACTAGTCCAGGTGGGAAGACAAAGAATTGTGACCTAAGGCTAACTATCTAGATGCCACAACTAGTCCATTTGTGGAGTTCGACCGGATCGCTTGTGTAATGCTCGTATTCATATGGTTGAGTGTAGGGGTACCTCGCCACTCATCATTGGCACCGTTTTCGGGGACGGTGCTAGTTATCTAGGTTAGTTATATCATACAAGGTTGCTGTATAGAAATTAATGATACATCTTTTAGCAAGAAATAATTATAAATAGTCACACATAAATTCACACACAACTTCACAACAATGCCTCTCCTACAAAATTACGATAATGCCACACTTAGCGAGGAAGTTCATTGGAGAACCAACGAACTATATGACAATAAAGATTGGAGTATGCAACCCAAGGTGGGGGTTTCTTATAAACATGAATGAAGGCAACGTCATCCCAATGCTTGAAAACATAACTTACACAATGACGATGAACCCCTACTGGCCACTACAAGCTTAACGCAAATACAGGAGGCTGTTCAAATCTCCCGTAGGCATCGTAAAGAGAGCCATCTACCAAGCTCGATTTAAACAACTTCCTTACTTTTTTAGGAGGCTATGACTTAGATCCGCATCAACATTTACAAGCCTTCTATGATGCCTGCACATGGAACAACATTGTTAACGGTTGGCAAAAACTTAAGCTCTTTCCAATGACACTCATTGACCAAGCAAAAGTATGGTATAGATCGTTAAAACCAAATTCAATACGACGTTGGTCAAAAATGGTAGAATTTTTTAAATAAATATATCAAGCCTACGCAAGAGTGTCAGCCTTGAGGAAACAAATCCAAGGGTGGAAGCAAGCACAACATGAACCCTTGGACATGGCCTTAGAAAGATATTATACATTGCTAAACAACTGTCCAGGCCATGGGTTCTCCGAGGAAATCCTAATGTACCATATCATTGATGGGATCCATAATGAAAGAAGAGAAACCCTAGGGATGTATGCCCAAGTTCAACTATATGAACTACGAACCCATCAAGTCCAAGAGTGGGTAGCAAAAGAAGAAGGAGAAATGGCTAGATGGAAGAGTGTTGAAAAACATCAATGGGACCAAAATCTCAACTTAACAAAGGTCCATGATCATAAAAAGGAGAAATCAATCTATCATAAGGAGAAAGAACCATCTTTTCTAGTGCAACAATCGTTAGAGAAAGTCAAGGCAAAGATTAATAAGATGTTGGAATGGATACATAACAAGTGTGGAGAAGTTATCAATATTATTGGAGATAGAGCTTTGGCAACCCAAGAAGCAGGACAAAACATTAGACATTCGAAAAGAAGGAATGAAGGAAATAAGAGCTCAATTGCCAATCATACATATGAATGCAACATTTGCCTGTACGATCACCCCAAGGGCCAATGCCCAATCTTGTCACATTTATATGAGCATTGGGGAAACACACTACATCCAGAGTTCATATAGAGATATTGTGTTTGATCACAGTGGCAACAATCCCAGTTGTGGGGAAAACCATCCCTACACTGGAGACACCCTTCATATTATCCGAATCCAAACGCTTATCTAGTTCAACATCCTATTTCTCCAACTGGGCCAACATACTCTATCTCACCACATTACTATTCTCCACAATACTATCAGCCCATGTTCTCAACACAACCACCACCTTGTGCACCTTACACTTCTCCTAATTTTCAACATTCTCAAACTTTTCCTCCTTCTACGTTGCCACCAACTGTTCCTAAGGTGTCTGCACCATAGCAACAACCCACGAACGTCACTTGTGTTACTACTACCAATAGCAGTGAGAGGCCTCCTCAACATCAAATGCATCCCTTCTTTAAACATGACCATAGGAAGGGACAACACAATTCCAAGGCCACTGCATCCTCTAAAACAACACAAGCCCAACACTGTGGTTCACCCTTATCTTTGAACCTAATGCCTCATGTTACTTCATTAGGGCCACCAACTAACACTCCAACAACCATACGACCCAATGAATGCAGTTATGGAAGGCAACATCCTGATCCTTGCATACCATCTAATGGTCCTAAATATCATAGTGGGTCAACGTGTTATCCAGGAGCTACATCGTATAAATTGCCTCACTATGCTTATTACAATCAGGTGTGTGAACGCAAATGGGGTAAGTATGACCGAGCTTCAATATTTGCAACACGCAAGGATCCTCATCTTCCATTTATTAATCCTTGCTATGCTCAACCGTTTAGTTATGGGGGATACCCCCCATTCCAATAATAAGCAGGATTAATAACCATTTTTCATTTTCTTTAATTTTACAACTTTTTGTTTTCTAGTTTTTCATTTTTCAATTTCTTGTTTTATCTTTTTATCTTTTTCTCTGTTTTTCTTTTTATGTTTTTATAAGTAATCTCATCTATGAATAAAACACTCATGTGGCTCGTTGGTTGAGGGGTGTTCCATGTTATCGAGTCTTGAGTGATCAATTATGTGGACAGTGAGCCCACTACACCCACTCATCCATTCTACAAATAAGAGTTTTTGTTTGATGGTACAGTGATATTCCTAACGTTCTTAAAACTTAAAATTTACTTTGTGTTCATTGTACCCATAATGTAGAAGGATGGACCAAGAGGGATGATTAGGGTGTGACATCAAGGGAACTTGCGGATTCTCTTTGGTGACATCTGTGGGAGTTATCATGCAACGTGGTTGTACTAAGATCCTTGTAGATCTAACGAAAATGGGAGTAAGAGTAATCAAAAGCGCACTCCAAAATCCAAGGCTATTCTAGGGGGTTCCACTGGAAAGACATGCACCCATGCCTAAAGGTTGGTAGCTTCTCTGGATTCAGCATTAAAAAAAAGAGCAAAAAAAAGAAAAAGAAAAAAAAAGTGCCACAAAAAAAAAATCACTCCTCCCTTGAACAAAACACCAAGTGATCATACGCCTTGTTGTTTTGGTACTCTCATAGTCACTCATCATGGGATGAAATAATGTGGTGTCACTGATTAGAGGAATGGACTTGGTCCTGATCTTGGAACGATGGGTTAATGACACTTTAATCATGCTTTACACATAGGATTCACTGTGCCCTCGGTCAGTTACCTCATGTCCCAATCCCTCCAATCCCTTCTCTTGTTCATCCCATATCACTGTTCATGTAATTGTCACTCATGTATTGTGTAGCATAGAATTCCTACCTTATTCCAGTGACATTTACATGTGTGTGTTTCGTGGAATTAGTGTGGATTACATTTAACCCTTCGAGTGCCCACGGACACTTTTAAGTGTGGTTACAAAAGGGCATTATAGGTTGGAATCTGCTTTGGGGAGGACCCACTTGTGTAGTCTTTTGTAATTATCACTTATGCCATAGCTCCCACACATCATTTATTACCCTCAGCATAATTGTCAATAATTTTCTTTCCCTACCACTATCCCTCTGATCCAACATTCCTATGTGCCATCACATGACCTTTTTTCTACCACCAGAGGTTTTATGGATCAATTACACTCACAGATCATTATTCGTGCCTTCAAAACCATCTAATTACTTGAGAACCCCTTCATAATTGCCCAATGTCCTAAGTTACATTGTTGATTCCAAGAAAATCTTCAAAATTCGGTATTTTCTTGTGGTGCCCAATGTCACTAGGGCTGTGATATCGCGTCCCAAAAACCTATAAATAGGTAACCGCACCCCCCCCCTGCGCAACACTTAGCATCATTTCTTGCCATTCACGCAGGGGAGTTTTTCAAATTTTTCTCTATGACTTGTGAGTGTGACACCTTTGCTTTTCAACCTCTATCTCGCTCGCTGGTACTCCGATTTTAATTTCGTCTAAACATGTTTGAACCCAAAGTGTTCAACTTAGTCGTGGGGAAGGGACACTTGCCGAATAGCGCCTAACTTTTTTGGAATTTATCATCTCCCAAAGAACATTATTAAGGGTAATTAGTTGTAAATTAAGAATAATTGTGCCAAATAAATCATTTAATCCCTTTAGGTACACCGGAAAATTAAAATTGAAAAAACCACTTAAGTAAAAAGGACCCATTATTACAACCTTTCGGGAAATATTACATGAGATAAAATGAATTAATTAATTAAGACAAGTAGTAAGGTATAACTTAACTTCAAAAACAACCTTACTAACGCTTGGCCTCGTGTGATTGCAAATGGCCCCAAAACATGGACAACAGGAAGGTCTTGCTCAAGGTGGAAGCAAATGACCTAGGAGAGGTGAAAGACAAGATCCTGCTGGACAACATGCAGAATAGGAGGAACAATCATTCAGCATTCATCAAGAGAATCCTCCTATCGTACAGTCTGAGCAGGCAGAAAGAGGAGCTGTTGTAGCGCCTGAATAGGAACAACATCTCACGTTGCCCCAAGATTGCATTCAGGCCATCAACGAAAAGTCCACATTCACTGCAGTGTATGTGGAGTTAAAATTTGAATCTTTTGCAGAGTTCGCTCCTGAGGCTATTAGGGATCACCTCAAAGGATCTCCCTTGTGACCTATCCTCTCTGATAGTGGTGCCTGGTACCTAGGAGAAACATACCAATTCTGGCACAACAGAGAACAAGGAACCACAGTCAACATTTGTGGTGTAATAGTTGATTTATCTGTGTAGGCCATTTCGGAAGCATTAAACCTTCTGAATACAGGACCAAAAGTTACTTAGTTATCTACCTGTTCAGACCCCGATGTGCGATGGGTTTGGTTAGAAAGGGCACATGGCAAGGATAAAACATTTGGAGAATTGATGATAGAAGAGAGGATTTACTTCAAGATTGGAACGTATCACCTCTTCCCCACGAAGGGCTTGAAAAGAATATCAACGTACATGGCAAGAGGATGTGCAGTGCTGATGGGAAAGGTTGATGCTAACCTACCTCATCTATACTATACGGAGATCCTAAGGCAGTTCGAAAAATGAAAGATAGGGAAGATGGAATTACCTTTTCATTGTCTTATCAAGAAGCTATGTCAACGTACTAGGATCAGAGGATACACCAATGATGTCCTCCGAAAAGCCTAGAATGCTTCATATGTTGAATTGCTAAAGTCGCCAGCTCCAAGGAAAAGCACTGGTGACGAGCTGGGACCAGAACAAGAAGAAGAACAGATGGCTAGACCAACTGCAACTCAACTTGCAGGACCTAGCCAACCTCAAAGTATGGGTCCTATCCAACAACAGGAAGTAGGACCTAGCATAGGCCAAGACCAACCACCACCGCCACAAGACTACAGATCATCGATGAGCCATCTCAGGGCCATCGCTGAGACGGTCAGTTGGGGAAGTCGTGATGACGCAAATCTCTTTCGCGTCATTAACGATGCCATTGAGCCCACAATTTCTTTAGATCATACAAGGGGTGAAGTTTCTATTCACACAGGAGGAGGGGCAAGTACATGGTCACAACAGATCTCAGGAAATGCTACATCTTTCCAAGTGCAATTAGAAACTAGTAAAGGGGCCACGGTGGTGGTCATGCAATACCAGAATGCAGCAGGAGCCGTAGAAGTGGTCGTAGACCACATCAAAAGATAATGTACCTATTGTACCACTGGAAGATCTCACAGGAGCACGGGATGCTCAAACTTTGGCCAGAACCTCAGTGACTCCTACAGAACATGAGGATGTTCTTGATCGATTGCTACAAACAGGGCAAGTTATGATGTCCCTGTTTGACATCCCTCAGGATGTTGCGGTAATTCAATTAGACCTCATTTCCACAAAGGGGAAGTTGGTCTTAATAGAAGTGAGAGCCAAACATGCTGAAGCAGAGGTGCAGAAATTGCAAGAATAGCTCATGGCCCTACAAGTAGTCCATCGGGACCCTTTGCAATTTGTTCCCGTAGAACAGCTAGACAGCTTCAAAACTGAGCAACTAACCAAGTTAATAACAAAAAATAAAAGGGTGGCAGAGGAAAAAGAGAGGGCTGTTTGGGATGCCTCTGTAGCATAGGCGCAAACTCATGCACATCTTAAGGCACTCAAGGCCCTACAGGAGGAGAATAAGCAGCTCGTTGCCGACAACCTTCAGTTGACCACTGTGGAAAAGCAAAAGAATGTTCTCGAGGAACACTTCCATCAATTGTGAGAACAATTCATCCGGGTCAACCAAGACATGAACCATTTAGCCAAGGAGAATCGAACCCTCTTAATGGAGGAGGTGCGCACCATTCATCAAAAGTTAGCTATCGAGATAAGCGCGTGGAAAAATGAGGCTAAACGGCACGAAAAGCTAAAGGAGCACTTCTGAGACCAGGTGGGAATGTACAAACAGATCATGGAAAAGGAGATCCATATGGCCAAGGCCTAAATCAACGCTATCAGTGCCCAACACACTGACTGGTGGGCCATATTGGACACATATGCCTTTGCCCACTAGGTGGAAGTTAAAAGCTGGGACCTGCAAATCCAAGATCTTACTAAATACATGGAGTTGGCAAACCTGCGGTATGCCAACCTTGCCATGTTAATAGCAGGGCATCCAAGGACAGAGCTCGAGCAGTAGTTAGTAACTACCCACATCAAATATGAAGCAGAATTTGCAAAACGCAAGAAGTAGTTGGAAAAAATGGAGATCACAAATTCTAAACTTGAGGTGGTAAAAGCTAGCTACCAAGGATAGAAAGGTATCGCAATGGACTTAGCTCGATGGCTTGCAGATTTTCAAGAATACAAAGATAAAGCCAGAGCCTATGAAGAGGAATGACGGGTATTGGCGGCCTGGTATGTCAAGGCCAATCAAATGTTTCCGCAACTATCCTACCCATGGGAGGTGCTAACTCCATCAAACATTGGAGCATTAGCATGGACAGCACAAGATCCCCAAACTAAAAAGGAGAAGCTCCAAGCCATACTCCAATGCCATCAAGTCTCAAAACTTGGAGCGTAGGAAAAAGGGAAAGCACCAATAGAGGAGCCACCGCCACTAGGAACTACATGAGTTCCACAATTTTGTAGTTTAGCACATTCTTTGTGTTGTGTCCCAATTTTGTTTTCATTCCACACTGTGGCATAAACCCACTTTTCAATGTTCAATAATCCCATACCTATCCACTGTGTAATCATTGTTACTCGAGGACAAGTTTTCATTTAGTCATGGGGGTATGATGAGTCGTCATTTGGGCAACCACGATATCACATACGCGATAAAGCATGCCCAGCCGTAATATCACATACGCGATATCATAGCCTGTCTTCTCATCTATAAATAAGAGGTAGAAAGATCAGTTAGGCAGAGGAAGTTTTAGAGTTAGTTTTGATTTTAGTTTTCATTTTCTCTCTCTCAACCCTTTTCCTCTCCGTGTATGCCCGCAGTGTGGTGAATGTAATTGTATGGTATCCTTTATTCGAGTGTGACGTACTTGGACATGCACATGACTGGCAATAAAGATCAAGATTACTTCATCATTGCAACATTCACTTAGATTAATTAATTGTTATTTACTGCTTTCCTAGTTAATATCTCTCACCCTTAAACTCTTGATTAAACACGGAATGAGTACGAGTTGATTACGAGCATTTAAGTGTGACTACTTGGTAACCTAGTAGCGTACCTAGGATCTACGCTTGGTAATCCCAGTAGTAGTCATGCACAAAGTCCAAGATGTGTATGGATAATCAAGGAACAGATGCTCATCGCACTTAGACTAGTTTAGATTCTCTCTTACCCTTTCCTCCTAGCTTAGTTAATCTTATTTTCCATTTCCTTCAGGAGAAGCGTTAGATTAGAAACCACATCATACACCTCACTCTAGACTAAACCATACGTGACAAAGATAATACTAGTCCAGGTGGGAAGACAGCGAACTGCAACCGAAGGGTAACTATCTAGATGCCACAACTAGTCGGTCTGCGGAGTTCAACCGGATCGCGTGTGTAACGCTCGTATTCATATGGTTGAGTGTAGGGGTACCTCGCCACTCATTAGAAAAAAAAAAGATAGTAAAGAAAGTTATTAGAAGAGAAAGTATTATCATTTTTAAGATAACCATGCATGAGTTTATTTTGTAAGTGAAGCATTCAAACATCATCTCCATCAATACACTTGCAATTCATTTTGTTGAGAGATAAATACCTTGGTTATAACAATTAATAAAGTCAATTCCTCCATCTTTCTTACTTTTAGTGCAAATATTCCAAACAACTCTAGACAAGTTTTTTTTATATTTCTTAAAAAACCAAAGAAGTTGATGGATAATGTAGTTATTTCTAGGATAAGAAGTTTTTGTTGGAACCTAATAATTCAGTAATAAATATGAGTATATTGAAACATTTGCTTAATTCATCATTTTCCCATAGTTGACTTTGAACATGTCCTTGAGTTATAAACATCAATACTACTCAATTAATTACAAATTGTAGTAAGAAAAGTTGAAATGATATGATCTTTACAAAAGCGAACTTGACAAAAATTGACAAATCAACAAACTCTATAATGCTACATAAGTTTTGCTTGCTTGATAATATTGATGTAATAATAAATTCCAAACAAGCTTGAAAACTTGTTAAGGCTAAAGTTTTAGAGAGATGATAAAATGTACAAGAAAGCTCTAGTTTTATTGGCAAAACTTTAGAGATGGTAGACATGATGAAATAGAATATTGAAATGCAACAACTTCAACATCTATGAGAGTATTACCTAGTAGAGTAAGAATAAGATCATACCACCTTTGAGTTACAACTAAAAGATGGATGTCAATTATATTTACTATAACTAGAAGAAAATGAACACCTTGTATTATTAAAATATTGAAGAACAAACTTATTCAAAAGAAACAAAAAATCTTTATATAAACCATTAAACCTACCAATGTTAATTTTAAAGAATTATATAGAACACGAATTCAAGTTACATAATTATTGAACAATCTATTGTACTCAAAATTTATTATAAGTTAATTTGTCTTCACAAATGGTGGGACTACCCATATTGATCTTCCTTATGGCATATCAAACAATTTAAATGATGGGTTATTATAAATTTTATTATTATTATTATCATAACGTTTTTCCTTTATGCCAGGATATGGACAAACCCTGAGCGGCTGCTACTTCTTCACTTCAGGGAAGTTCTCCCAACTTAGAATCTTTGGATTCTCTTTTACCTAATGACATCTTTGAATCTGTTTCTCAAGATTTTTCTGCACGCTTTATTTTTTTCCAAATAGTGGGTTTTCTACCTTGATCATTAAGCATAAATTTACATATTAAAAATATTTTACAAACCCACGGGATACATGTCTTACATGCTCGATACTATGCTCATAATTTTGTCCTCGTTGAACTTTTTGAGGCTTCTCACATCGAGAAAGCTCTCACTCTTCGAAATTTTCCTGCTCGTAATGATACACTTATCGCCTGAGCTTGGAAATTTGATTTCAATGTCAAGGACCCAACCCTTAATATTATCCCTTGTTATGTAGAGTTGCCTAATCTTCCTTTAATCTTTTCATCTATTGAGTGAGACATAGTTAGCACCTTAGGACGAGTCATCTCTGATCATGGAATTGAGGTTAATAGGGCTCACTTTCATCGCTACTATATCGAACTTGACATTTCCCAAAAGAAAATCACTTTAAACTTAGGAGCTGGAGGCAAAGTTTTTACTCAAAAGGTAGACTATTTTTATCTTCCCAACTTTTGTAGCTACTGCCATCGTGCAGAGCACCACATTTCTACCTGTTCCTTTCTAGCTAAGAAAAAATCCCAAACTAATCCTCCCAAATCTAGTCCTGTAGTCACTCCTCAACCTAACCCACCACTTGATCCCATTAAGTTTGGTTCTACTTCTAACAATGCTCCACACCTTTCTTTCTCATCTGCTCCCTCTAAGGCAAGAGTCTCCCAATCCCATTCTCTCATTAAGGCTAGGTCCAAGGCACCAATCTTCCAATCACAATCAATCAAAGATTCACTTTTACATGATGAGTTGTAATGGTGGGGGGAAGGAAAAGGGCCAAAGCATCTAAAACCACTACTCCTTCTTCCTCTCCTTCGCCCAAAACTAACCCAACTTTAATTGTTAATACAAGCAACTCCTTTGCAATTCTTTCTACTACTATGATGACTGACATCCCTAACCCAGATTCTTCTACTGCCCTATCACTCATAACATCTAGAGCTTCTCCATGAACCTCCTATCTTGGAATGTCCGAGGCCTAATTGATAGGCTTCGTCGCAAATGAGCCAACAACTTCCTCTCTAGTCTAAATCTCACTTTGGATTTCCTCCTTCTTCAAGAAATCAAGATCTCAGCTGACCAATTATCTCTTTCAGCCCATTGGTTTCTCCCCCATTCTTCTGTTCTCGCTACTTCTCATGAGTGTGGCAAAGGTGGAGCAGCCATTCTTTTTCCAGCCTATTGGAAAGACAAACTCTTACAACATGGGTCCGATTTAGGTCACAAAGTGGCCTAGGCTATTTTCTCCTCCTTACATGGTCCCTTCAGAGCTTTTTCTATTTATGCTCCCAATGACTCTACCGAACGGGCCCGATTGTGGCATGAACTCACTCATAGCCTCTCGTCTATTCCTTGGATTTTTGGCGGTGATTTTAACATGATGGAATTCTCTCATGATAAGCTTGGGGGTGTTTTCTCTCAACTTCCTCATCAAGAATATCAAGCCTGGTCAAATTTTAAGAAATGTTTCTATCTTTCAGATGGCACAGCTTCACTTGGAACAATCTTCATAAGGGGCAGGCTCGCATTTATAGTCGGTTAGATAGATATTATTTTTCCACTCTTTCTTTTTGGCAGACACTTTCTACAACTAAAGTCCACCAACATGCAACCTTATCTAATCATTTCCCCATTACTTTATCTATGCAGATCCATAATGACTACCAACGAAAGAATTATCATCTCTTTAGGCTACATAGTCAATGTTTCTCTTCTCCTTCCGCCCAACGACTTATTTCTAGCATTTGGAATGTTGAACCTAGACCCTTAGGTCCAAAGGGTTGGATCCATTGGTGGCTTAGGACTACTAGTAGAGTTAGGAATCTCGCCCATCATTATGGTAAGGAAGTTGCCTCTCATTCTCGGCAAGAGTACTCCAACATATGCTCTATCGTTGAGCACCTTACGACCAAACTAACTGATGATCCCTTCAATAGTCACTTAGAAGGGGAGCTTGCCAGAGCCCGTATAGCCTTTCAACATTGGAAAGTATATAAGGCACAAGGTGCCTTGATTAAAAGCCCACTCACTTGGCTTAACATTCAAGATGAGCAATGTAAGAAATTCTTTAAGTACCTTAACCGGTCCTCCCCTTCGCCCTCTTTAGATAAACTCTCCATAAATGGATCCATTATCACTAACCAAAATAGTCTTCTCTCTTA